>JARYGA010060420.1:46720-89354 GCA_030545235.1 Helianthus tuberosus | reverse complement strand
AATTTTGAGGTTTAAACCACTCACTTGATTCGATTAACTTATTTACGGTTCATATGCACTTTGTTTGAACACACTGTATAAGTGTAAATGTATATTTATGTATCTATATTTAATTCATCCTTCATGCTACTAAACTCACGCGAAACCAAACCTCACCCGAAAGACCTCCCCCTTACATGAAACCACATCCACTTTTCCTTTCCATGTTTATGGCCCAGCCCCCAAACCGTCATATTGCAGCTCTTTTATGTATTGCGTGGTTTGCTTGTTGTTATAATAACATCTCAAGAAATAATCCACCCCACACACATATCTGCCCACATTGCAAGCCCAAACCGCCGCCTACCCTACTTGTTTATCAGCCAAACTGCCACTAAAAATCTTGGCCCAGATTATTGTTCCAAACCGCCTCCAAACTTGAAACCATTATTATGTACGTAATGCATGTATGTTTATTATAACTTCTTAAAACAAAACCCTAAACCACCCACCCTTCAACCTACGATCTGCCGCCCTCCTTCACCTCTCTACCCATCGGCGAAACACAAGGAAGTATCCCTCAAGACCTTCAGCCATTTAATTCTTACAACCATCATCGCTTCATAACTCGGTAATATTATAGTTTTGATTCTTGATTTAGTTTTAAGTATCATGGTTGCGTTTTTGTTCTGGTTCTGGTTCGTAATGATTGTTGATGCTTCTTGATGATACTGGTGGTTTTAGTTGCTAAAAATCATGTGTATTTAATGTATAGGTCGATTATGGGTTCACTTAGTCGTTAAAGTTTCGTCTCTTTGCATGATCTTAATGGAAACTGTGATGGTTCTTGGTGAATAATTGATATGTGAATTAACTTAGGGTGTTAATCTGCTAGGAATAAAGATTATAGGTCGCTGGGTTCACTAGATAATTGTTTGCGGGATCGAGTAACGAAAATAGGAGGTTGTCCAACAGTTACAGCCGACTTCAGTTGGCTGTAACAGGGTTATAACATAACGAAACTAGATTTTCTTGAGTCTATAACATTCTATTTCAAAATACGCTTCTAATGGAGCTGGAATCATGATTTTTGGACATTGTTTGCTATTTTAAATAAATTATTCCGTTTCAGCAATTAAAGCTGCATTTTTCTGTAGAAAATGCAGCTCACGTTTCATGTCATAACTTGGTATGTGTTTACTGTTTAGACGTGAAAATTTTACTGTAGATGCCCTTGCTTGATTAAGTGATTTTTTCGTTGGTTTCGCGTCAATCGAATAAACTTAGATTTTTAAATAAATAATTCAGAAAACTGGGTCAGATTACGACGAATCTGATCACTGTTTGGTGCAAGATTTGTCACAGAAAATCCGTAAGGAGTTTGGTCACCAATTTTTTACACAATAGTCGATGCTCCGATTGACACGTCCTGTAATTTTTTGGGAATTTTTCTGTACACGAATTATTCCGGATAACACTCCGAAAACTGTCCGAAAATGCACTATATTGCTGAATTTTTATTGAAGAGTATTTTAAATATTTCATGACACTTGTGTTCTCGCTAAGCGCTGTCGTTATAGATGCATGCATGATAATTAGTATTGTATGATAAAATGTGCTATGTTCTAGATACGTGTAGGATTCGTGTTTTCACTTGGGCACACACACTAACTCTTAAATGGTAACCATAATAGGACGTGGTTGACCATACTAGCTCAAGTAATTTAATCTGCTGAGCTAAGCTAAGGTGAGTTCACACATTTAACTAAAAGCATGTTGTCACACCCCTTTCTAAGGCGGAAGCACGATGTGTGGTCCTGAAAGGTTCTCATTGCATACAATAGGTGAACATACTACATGAATGTAAAACAACTCCACAATGCCATTGATAGTTAATATCCAAAACAAAAGTTAAGTTTTAAGTTTACATCTCACATAAGATAATTGTTTGAAAAGTTCATAACTTCGTTTCAAAAACAAATATCAAGGTTTTGATCATTATATCACCGCATGAGGTGGGATATAACAACCAAACCCTACAAAAGTGGCATTGGAGCCTTGACACATAACAACTGGAAACACAAACGACATTGTAGGTCCCCTCTTCGTATGGATCTTCACAGAATTGTCAATCCAATCAAGAGTGCGGAATCCTCTTGATCAGAATGTCACAGAAACGAGTAGAAAGCAATTCACAATCAAACCGGGTTTCTATTGATTATCAATTACGAGAATTACAATCATTCAAACCCTATCCCACTCAAATTTCGTCCAAGACTTAAAGCTCTCACGAAATTTCTCTCCACAACTATTTTTGGCTGATTAACCTAAACCCTAAAGCAAAACCTTGTTTATGTAACACAAGGTTGCTACTTGGGCTAAGGGTTTACTACATTGGCAAGCCCAAATCTTCCCCCCTAGACCCAATGTGGGTTTTGTTTAGCCCAAACTCTATTATTCCACTAATACAAAGCTAAACCTGCTAACCGTTTATCGTTTAACTAATTACAAGATATCCAAAGACCAAATCTAAGCTGTTGTCATAAATATGCACCAACAGACATCCTTGAGCAAAGAGGGACCGCGCGCACATCCACTTAGTTACCTGAAATACATGTAAGTTTTGGAAAATCGTCAACATAAGTTGGCGTGAATTCATGCAGTTTTTGTATAGAATGTATGTATATGTCACACCCCGATATTTTCACATATTACCGGTGGGCCCGGTGAGGAGTATCGTGACGTAGTTGATATCATCAGAGACAATTAACACAATATTATAGCACAGCGGAAGGCTTGGTAGATAATTACTATTACAAACCATATTGTCCGAGTGTCCGAAATAAAAGAATATACAGACTGGTTGTAATAGAGATCCACAGGCGGATCATAAAAACAAATACAAGAAAACTGAAATAACAGACTTCAGGCATCTAAGGATTTGCAAGATCCTCTTATTTGACACCAAGTAGCTCCAGCCTAATTTCGAGAGGTACATGTCACTTAGTCTTTGGAAAATACGTCAGTTTTCACTGGTAAATACAATTAATCGACTCATTTGAAAAGAGTTATGAAAAATTGATTTAGGTGCACAAGGCACAAAACCATTTATAATTTGGGACAATTTTTATTAAAATCTTGTGTACAGGTTTACATGTTTGTCATACATATGGGGCCGGTTTGGAAGCCGGTCATGATTAACGGACTCACCACTATAAAACCCACAAAGGAGTTATTCCCAACATGTTGGTTATTTAGCATTTGCATCTGTTAGGTGTATGCCTACACCCCGTGCATAGGTCGTGGTCATTTTCTAATGAAATGAGCCGAGGATATCCAGGACATGGTCGTATTAATCCCCAAATGTATATGTTATCAAACAAAACAGATCAAAACGGGTTATACAATTTATTAATCACAATCTGATTAAATGACTTCATACCCGACCAAGCGGTATTATTATTATACCGTATCCCAAGCCCGTATAAGAGAAAAATAAGTTAAAAGTATTTACCTGAGCTAGATGTGTATGGATGTTACTCAGCCGTATGTTTCCTAAAGCCTTATGTAAATACCTTCTACCGAAGCTACTCAATCTATATGGAAGGTTTATTAACCTATTAGGATACTAACGGGTCTTTATTTAAGTCAAAGACTTAGACCGGCTAGTTTGAAAGATACTTTACGGTTCGAAACACTAGATTAAGCGGAGACCGGAATAGAATGTGATTTAGACCTGACAAGTTTGGATACTTGTATAATATGGGTAAACTAAACACATTCTGGATTTTGAAGATTTAATGATAAGGTTAAACCCATTTCGGCTAATTTATGTAAACTGGTCACATAAACCGAACCGAACGCATATATGCATAACGGGTAACCAAATGAACCATATACAAGTGCCATATGTTATTATGCTTAAAATATGTTAATACATCAGTAGGATGTTAACATATATGCCCAAAAAGTATTTAAAACCAATTTAAGTCTCGTAAGGGCATTTTGGTCATTTTAACATTTATAAAAGAGGTTTTAAAGTAAACTGATATTCTGGTCTGAAACATTTAGTAAAAATATTTATTTTATAGTGTTAAAATAGTAGGATATCATTCATATGTGTGGTTTACCATTTATGGCCAAACTATGCCCTGAAAGGGTATTTTGGTCATTTCACATATGCTTTTAGGGACATAATTGGAAGTCTGAGTTCATGACTTATACCTACTGTAAAAATAGTAGAATTTATTTATAAACTCAGTAGTTATCAAGTCTTAGGTGCTAGATATGGTTTTAAACCATACTATGCACCTAATTACCGTAAAAGTCGAAAATTGACGATATTTGAGATGTTTATGAAATTCTGAGATTTTGATCAGCCTTGAATGTTTCGAATATTTTATTTTTCATATCCAATCAGTAGAAAAAGGTTTGGCATGTTAATCATATGTAAATCATATTTTATTAGCCAAAAGGGCATTATCGTCAATTGAGGAATTTATACAAGAACTCTATGTTATGGTCAGTATCAAATCTGACCCAACATTCCAAAAATTCCTAAAAATGATATCATAACAGTAGGTAATGAGTTTTGGGTCAAAATCTATGTTTAAACATAAACTATGCATAAAAGCGTAATTTAATTAATAAAAAGTTCAATTTTACGATATCTTGCATAATATTGTTTTGAGACCAGAAAATAATGGCAAATTAACTTAGACATGTTTATATATCAGTAACAAAGCTATTTGCATGCTTATATATTTAAAATCTCGTTTTTAAACTAAAAAGGGCATATTGGTCAATTATAAGCATAATAACGGAAACTAGCATATAATTAAGAATATTAATGACCAGGTAATATAACCTCATATGGTTATATCACAACGTAATGTGGTCCTAATGGAAGCTTAAAACATAAAGGATTTAAGCTTAATCGGGTCAGAACTGAAAGTCAAAGCAAAAGTCAAGCTTTTGCGACTTTCGGTTGCGAACCGACCCTAAACTCAGAATTGTCGGGTTGAACATGCTTAGACATGTTCTAATAATATTTACCAAGTTATTAAAGTGATAAAATATGGTCTATGCCTTCTACATTATCAGATTATGTTTTTATTTAAAAATTTGACTAGTTTGACTTTTTAATTAACTACTTTGACCCGACAATTAACTAAGCAAACGTGGTAATTAGGATGTGCCCTTTTGAAGGATTATCACACACCTAATTACGATCACGTAGCCATATTCGCCTCGAACAATGGCTGGACCGTTTAGGTCTAAACCGAAGGTCAAAGCCGTTTTGCGGTAACTTTAACTTTTCGGTTTTTAAATAACAAAACTAAACTAAAGGGGGGTAAGGACACTTACAAAGGGTCCTAGCTTAATCTTTTCAACTAGAATGAGCTTCCTTATGGTCAGGAATCCCAGCAATAGAGAAGAGAAGAGATAAAATTGAATTGAGCAAGGAATAAGTTGCAACTATGAGGCCTATTTATAGTTGAGGAGCATGATCTAAGATCATCACAGGTTAAGCTAAAGTTGGAAACTGATTGTGGGATTTCTTACGAATTAATTTCAGATTAAGCTGCAATTTCCTAAGGATATCTTAGTAAGTGTTAGGGGGCACTATTGTCCCGTCGTCTATGGAGGCAGCCCTGTGATTCGGTCACTCACTTTCAAGGAGCACCCTTTAACTTCTTCACAAATGGGGGCCATATTGTAGGGTTTAACGAAAGAAGCGGGTGGTTTCTGGATTCACTCGGGTTCTGCCTATCAAGCCCTAAACAAAACCTCTTTCAAAGAATCCAGATAAAGTTCAAAGGGTTCAACCCTCTTGCTATTATTGTTATACCGTATCCCAAGCCATATAATGGAAAATAAGTTAAAAGTATTTACCTGAGTAGATGTATAAGGATGTTACTCAGCCGTATGTTTCCTAAAGCCTTATGTAAATACCTTCTAGCGAAGCTACTCAATCTGTATGGAAGGTTTATTAACCTATTAGTATAACAACCCTCCTGAATTTTTCTGACACCCTAATATATTTTAAAATACCCCTATATGTCTTAAAATACACCCCGTACGCGAAAACGGACCCCGAATACCTTTATTTTTATAAAAAATAAATAAAAACAAAATTTTAGGGGCGCTCGCGGGCCGCGTAGCCCTTGGCTACACCTTACGCGGGCCGCGACAGCTACAAAATCAGGAGAGCCCCGGTGCTGCCACGTGGCAACACGTGTCAACCCTACACTCGTGACCCGGACAAGCTAGGGCCTACTTACCCCTACTACGCGGGCCGCGTAACCCGAGGTCTAACCTTACGCGGGCCGCGAGAGACTCGAATTACAGCCCAATATAAGAGGGCATCGGGCTTTCAGTTTCCGTCGCTCACATTTCTTTTCTTTCTCTCAATTTCCACATAGTAGGCATAATACTCGGGTATAATATCCCCCTAATTAATGAAGTTCTGCTCCGTTGTAAGTATTATAACCCCGGTTACGTATTAGATACACTGTCCGATTGATCCAGGATTCTGTAACGACTGTCGTGGTTCTGCCCGACGTAGTCGTTGGAATGTCGTCTCGGGGAGGGTATCATTAATATAAATAAAGGGTTATTATACTAACATATGTACATTTGTGTAAATTATAGATAAATCACCAGGAAACCTTAGAAGAAATCTAAGACAACATTGTGAGTTTATCCTCTTTTTGTAAACCTTTTTGTAATCTGTTTTCACAAAACCTTAAATGTTTTACAATGTGATTAAGCAGTGATTGAGTCTTTGTAGTTCTTCAATTACTGCCGGTATGTTGGGGTTTTGTATACAAACTGTGGAACACGTTACCATTGGACAACGGGTTAGCCAATGGGTAATATGACCCACCAGTCAGGATTGACAATACTGAATGAGTAATTGTGTAGAAATAAACAATGTGATAGCTCTCAATACTGTTAAAGAATCAAACTCTTCTTGATTAAACTGGGATTCACTCACCAGTATTTTCCACTGACAAATGTTTTTAAAATGTGTTTCAGGTAACAAAATGTGAAAGCCAATTAGGAAAAAGCCAGCTTGAGAGCACTGACGGCTTGGAAAAATGTGGCTATAAAAGTTACCTAAAAGACGATGTTTTAAATTCAATAAAATAGGGTTTATCCCTATAAACATGTTGTAATAAGAAACTTGGGTTTTACCCATGTGGTTATAATCTAAAATATGGTGGTTTTACTCTGATAAACATTTCCTAACTACGGTCCTGATGAAATTTCCGCTGCCAAAATGATAACAAAATGATACCACCACAACTGGTCTCGCGGCCGCCCGTTCCCGGGACAGATAGGGGGCGGGGGTTACGACAGAAGGTGGTATCAGACCTAAGCCATTGATTCAGCCACATAAGTGTTCTGCTGACATCAATATATTATCCAAATTATTAGGAAATAAATTCTGAAAATAAGTGCATATTTGTATTTTATTGTTATGCGTTATTTGACTATTTGTTAGTTTACAGTATGAGTGATCAAGGACCCTCAGACGTGTATCGTCAGTTGTCCGATTCACCTAGGAGTGAAGGTACTTCTTCCCAGCCTACCCTCTCTGGGTATTCAGCTGACCAGGAAGAAGGGATGTTTACCTTTAAAGCTCAGTCTGAAGAGCCTGTAACGCCCCGCTTATTTGTACTTTCCTTTTATAGCAAGTCTTGTTAGTGTTTCTATTTTTGGAAACTTTGTATTCTTGTAATCGTTCTATCTTTGTAATCGTTGTAAAATCCGAGACTTGGATCATTAATGAAACTCGTATTTTGTTAAATACATGTTATACACACTTTATACAAGCTCATACATTCAATTTCGTGGAACAATTGACACTTATTCGTAATTCTTGGAAACTTTGTGCTAAACTTGTAAATACATGAAACTTATGCATAAAACGTGTTTGAACGTGAAACAACACTTGATTTCAATGCTCATACAATTAATCATACTTGGTTTATACTCCCCATACCTAAATGTACCTCAAACTATGCCTAGGTGGCAAGAATGGTCCTTAAAAGCCCTAAAATCACCAAATAAACAAGTCTGGGGGCCAAATTGTAAATTTTGAAACTTAAACTCGGATCAGAAGTGGCGGGCGGCCCGCCTGAGCTTACCCTTACCTTGTAAGCGGGCCGCATGGCCTTATGTTTCGCAGAAAACAAACTCAGCTGCTGATCTACGCGATTTTGGCACAAAATCCCAACATCTAACACTCCCCAATCAACATTTAGCCACCTCTAAACACCTCCAATCACCACCAACCTCCTCCACTATAAATACAACCCTTCTCCACACCATTTTACACTTTCACAACTCAAAACATCTCACTAATTCACTCTCAAAATCTCTTGCAAACTCAGAATTCGGGCAGATTCATACACTTGCACTAAAGTGAGTATAACTTGCTCATTTCTTAACGAAATCACCCGATTCTTCTTCCTACTTGCTTGGATAATCATAGGGTATGATTCCTTGACTTCTCCTTGGAGAAATCAGACCTGGAAATCCCCTGAAATGATCCAAAAACTTTCTGTTTTGATTTATGTTCTTTCAAACTTGTTTAAACATCATCAAACTTGTGTCTAACACATCTCATACCTATGTCCCAATGCTTACAACCTCTTCTATGGTTGGTTAGGCTTAAAAACAAGGTTGAGACACTTGAAATCAGAGGATTAAACCTCAAATACTTTCTGTTTTGTTAGGGTACTTAACCCACAAATCATGTCAAGCTTAGATCTTGATGAATGAGTGATTATGGAACAACTTGGGTTGTCCTACATACAATCCTCACATGATTTGATGATTTCTTATAGATTAGATTAATTATATTATTGTACTAATCCTAGTTCGTGACCCTCCTTGGTTGTTTTTACATCAAGTGAAGTGGTGAACATACAAGGGGTTCCTAAACGGAAGCTAGTTCTTCCTACCCCATACTTGATATCCATGACTACTCGAGGTACCTAAATGAAGATTCTAATCTTCTACCTCCCACATGAATTATTGGACTAAGTAATATGTAATACTTAAACTAAATATGTACATACGCTCATTCGAACCTTTTAATATTGAACTTGTGTTTATATGTTAAGAGTAGTAGAATATCATCTAAGACTTTAAAACCATGGTATGATTCTAATGGGTATACTACCCATGAAATACAAAATAACCCTAGTGGTTACATAGTGTCATACAAAGGTTACTAAGTAAAAGATGACTATTTTTCGTATCATATTTTATACTTTATGCTATGTTAAATTCCGAATTTATAATCTTCCGTTAACGCCAAACTCACACACCTATGTTTCCTCATGTAGAAGGACTAGGTGCTCCAAACTAATCCATCCACCAACTCACTCGCGGGATTTCAAGAAGGGAAGCTTGCAACCACCGTGAGTATACTCGTATTTTTCCCCTTTTACTTTTACCACTTTTGGGGTGTAACATGTTTGCTTATCAAAAACCTACACATGAACATTTTGCTTAAACACATGAACATTCCTATTAACATGCTTGTATACGTGATGGCTTGATACTTTAAACTTGGGTGAATCTTATGTGTTGAATTTATCATTAACTTCGTACGAGCCAAACCATGACATATGTAGCGCTATAGGATTAACGACCCGCCCGTAAACTTGAGGTTATGTCATGAGCCTGTTGCGTTTCCTTGGTTTGATATGTTAGACACATGCCATATTTAATGTTTATCTTGAATCACATGCTTGCTATGAGGAATTGTTTTAAACTTATCTTTTGTTATGTACGTACCAAACTTGTATACTCGCCATTGCTTTTGCATTGAATTGTATTTTAAACATGTTACAGGTTGATGATGACGATGCTATGAAAAGAAGTAGCGTTGATGCCTAGATACACATATAGACGCTTAGGTTTAATATGTTGTATCAATTTTTGCTTATGTTGTTATGTATTACTTTTGGAACTTGTTGTTATTTGAGTTTATGTAATGTTGACAATTTGAAGTTATGAAATGAAATGGGAATTATTTAAATATTGTCACAAATAGCGTTATGATGTCTCTAGCAATCTTCACACTTCGTCTCATCCCGATGTTTCCGCCATTGGTTGGGGTGTGACAGAGCCATTCCCTCAGAAAAAGAGAGGATGGTTCAGTAAGGGAGCATTCGAGCGTAGGAAAAGAATGCTAAAGTTGCAACAACAAAGAGTCCTAGCAGCCGCTAAGCAAGAGTCAGATGCCCATACACAGGATATGCTTAATAGGAGCTTAGCCAATTTTCATATCCTAGCAACAACTGCTGCCGACCCAAATCTGGAACAACTAGTAGCCCCACAACCCTTACCTTTAATTCCCACTCAGCCGATGGAGATAGAAATGCATGATTTCAACCCTGAGGAAATACCTAGGATACCAGCCCCTAATCCCTTAGACCCAGATTATGATCCATGGTTCGATGATCATAGGGATTATGTGCCACGCTACCACCTAAACGACGAAACCATGCCGAACTTAGCAACTTATCCAGGTCTGGACCCTCTAGATCCCTACTATGACAACGATGAATACATTAGGGAGATCTTAGAGAATCCGTACCCTCAGGAGAATCCCATGCCACAGTACCCAGACCCAGTACCAGCACCTGCACCCCCAATGAGTGCAGAAAATGTGCATGAGCTCCGAACTTTCGGAGAAGAGATCTTAGAGAGTAGTGAGATAATGAGACAGGTAGGAGAGCGACTCGTCTGGAAATACGACGAGCGCAATATGGATTACTGGATGAATCCAGATCAGTGAAGAGGATGGTGGAGTTGGTAATAATAATAATAATAATAATATATAATATGTTTGTATGAAAAAAAAAATATAATATATAAATATGTGTAATAATAATAATAATATATGTTGTAGTATAGCCCACTTTGTGGTTAACGATGCATAGTAGTGTTGTAATTTTAATTCCAGTCTTAGTGTGTATTTGACGCATACTATAATAGAAAATAGTAAGTCGCAATGCTCAACGCTTTTGACCAATATGTGTGTTGTGTGGTTGTTGCCTAAATTATTAATTATTTTGTGATATTAATAATTGGTAAATGTTTAAAATTCAGATGACCGATCAAGTGAATCAGGAGAATCTGGATAATAACCCGGAAAACCAGAATGATAATAATCCGAATAACGATAATCCGAACAATGATAACAATGGAAACCAAGTGGACAACAGTGCCATCCAACACGTAGTAGCACAAGGAATAATAGATGCGACGCCATATATTATTCAAACGGTTAGGGAAGCAGAAAATAAAAGTAAACATGATAGCAAGCGACCCTCTGAACCTGAACACAGCGTGAACAATGGACCCGTACTTCAAATGCCCATTCCCAAAAGAAGAAGAACTGTGTCTTACGGTTGTTCTTACAAAGAATTATGGTCTTGTAAACTGATGGAATTCTCGGGCAATGAAGGGGCCATTGCAACCCTACGCTGGATAGAAAAGACTGAGGCGGTCTTAAGAATAAGCAAGTGTGCAGAAGAAGATAAGATAATGTTTGCTTCTAATCTGTTCAAGAATTCAGCACTAGAATGGTGGAACACTATCCTCCAGTCTAGAGGAAGTGATAGGGTTTACAATATGGAATGGAATGAGTTTAAAAACATGGTAGAAAGAAAATTTTGCCCTCCTAATGAAAAAGAACAGATAGCAAATAAATTCCTAAATCTTAGGATGAATGGAGTGGATAGTAAGGGGTACACTAAGTTATTCTTTGAATATGCTAGAATAGTACCAACCCTTGCTTCACCTGAACCAGTATTAATCTCCCGTTACATCTGGGGATTAATTGGAGAGATTAGACATGTACTCAAGGCAGCTAGACCACAAACCATAGAAGAAGCTGTAGAACTAGCCAATACCTTGACAGATGAATTAGTCCATACACGAGAAGAGGATCAAAGGAGGAACCTAACCCAGAAGCTTACACAAGAATTTTGTTCTGGAAATTCTAACCGTGGGAAAAATGTAGGCTCTACCTCTGCACCCTACTGTAAGTATTGCAAAAGGAAGCATTCAGGAAGATGCTCCATATACTGTAATTTCTGCAAAATATCAGGACACAAGGAGGAAGATTGTATGAAAAAGAGTAGCAACAGGATATGATATAATTGCGGAGAACAATGTCATATCAAGCCTAACTGTCCAAAGCTAGCTCCAGCTACGAACACCAAGAATAATAAAAATGCTAGAGCATTTGTTCTGACTGCAGAAGAAGCAAAGATGATCCCGGATGTGATCACCGGTACGTTTTTAGTTAATGATGTTTTTCCTAAAGTATTATTTGACTCTGGTGCAAACCAAAGTTTTATTAATACTTCATTTTGCAAACTTCTCAATCAATCATTAACTAAACTTCCACAAGAATGTTTAGTAGAGACAGCAAATGGGGAACCATTAAGATTTCTGAAATCTTGCAGGGAGCAAGAATAGAAATTCTAAATCAGAAATTTATTGCCAACCTTTACCCCATGAATCTGGCAGGATTTGATGTCGTGTTAGGAATGGATTGGTTAATAGTCAATAAAGCCAGTATTTTGTGTAATCAAAAGTCAATACAAGTAAATTCACCAAAGGGTGAAAAGATCACAATTAAAGGAAATAAAACCTCTAGATCCACTAAATTCATCTCTGTGATGAAAACATCAAGTTACATAAGAAAAGGATCATTAGTGTATTTGATTTCTATAATCACTAACGCTAAAGGAAAAGAATTAAAGGATATTCCAGAAGAGTTACCAGGGCAACCTCCAGATAGAGAAGTTGAATTCAGAATCCATTTAACACTAGGGACAGCACCAATTGCCAAAGCACCTTACCGTTTGGCACCCGCAGAAATGCAAGAACTGAAGAAACAGTTAGACGAATTGTTAGAGAAAGGATTCATACAGCCAAGTTCATCCCCATGGGGAGCACCGATCTTATTTGTTAAGAAGACGGACGGATCAATGCGTATGTGCATTGACTACCGTGAATTGAACAAGGTCACGATTAAGAATCGGTATCCATTACCAAGAATAGATGATCTGTTTGATCAGTTGCAAGGAGCACGATTTTTCTCAAAAATCGATTTAAGGTCAAGATATCATCAATTAAATGTACAGGAAGAGGACATTCCTAAGACCGCCTTCAGAACGAGGTATGGCCATTATGAATTTACTGTCATGCCATTTGGTTTAACCAATACCCCAGCTGCATTCATGGACATGATGAACCGAATATGTAAGCCATATTTGGATAAATTCATAATTGTCTTTATAGATGATATTCTCATTTACTCTAAGAGTAAAGAGGAACATGCAAAGCATTTGCATGCACTTCTAAGTTTATTAAGAAAAGAAAAGCTTTATGCTAAATTTTCGAAGTGTGAGTTTTGGTTAGAACATGTATAATTTCTTGGACATCTAGTTAATCATAAAGGAATTCATGTGGATCCCACCAAGATCGAGGCGATAACCAAGTGGAAAACCCCTGAATCACCAACCGAGGATAGAAGTTTCTTAGGACTGGCCGGTTATTATAGAAGATTTATTCGAGATTTCTCTAGAATAGCCATTCCCTTAACTAAGCTAACCTGTAAATCCGTTAAGTTTAAATGGGAACCAAAACAAGAAGAAGCCTTTATAATTCTTAAGCAAAGATTAACCCATGCACCCATACTAGCGTTACCAGAAGGAACTGAAGATTTTGTAATTTATTGTGACACTTCTAAATTAGGTTATGGATGTGTATTAATGCAACGTCAAAAGGTTATAGCTTATGCATCCAGACAACTTAAGAATCATGAAGAGAATTATTCAACTCATGATTTAGAATTAGGAGCTATAATTTTCGCCCTTAAGATTTGGAGACATTACCTATATGGTAGTAAGTTTACCATTTTCAAAGACCATAAAAGTTTAAGGTATGTCTTCGGGCAAAAGGAATTGAATATGAGACAAAGACGCTGGATGGAGATGCTTAGTGATTATGATTGTGATATTCAGTATCATGCAGGAAAGGCAAATGTAGTTGCTGATGCTTTAAGCCGAAAGTATCACGAAAAGCTAAAAAGAGTACGTTCTCTTAAATTAAATCTACAAGTGGATTTAAGTGAACAGATTAGAAAGGCACAAGAATCAGTAATCAAGGATGATACTGAGAAGTTGAAAGGAATGATTAAGAAATTAGAACAAGGAATAGATGGAATTTGGAGATTCCATAATAAAAGGATGTGGATACCTAAATTAGGAAACCTACGTTACCGTATATTAGAAGAAGCCCATAAGTCTAAGTATACGATGCATCCTGGAAATGATAAGATGTATCAGGACTTAAGAAAGAATTTCTGGTGGATAGGAATGAAAAAGGAAAAAGCAGCATATATTGCAAAGTGTTTAACATGTTCACAAGTCAAAGCTGAACATCAGAAACCTTCAGGTTTATTGCAACAGTTAGAAATGCCAGTTTGGAAATGGGAATTAATAACAATGGATTTTGTTACTAAATTACCCAAAACCAAGAAAGGTAACGATACAATCTGGGTGATTGTAGACAGGCTAACCAAGTCAGCTCATTTCCTACCGATGAAGGAAACTTTAAGTATGGAACAATTAGCTAAATTGTATGTAAATGAAATAGTCTCATTACATGGAATTCCTCTATCAATTGTTTCTGACAGAGATAGTCGTTTTACCTCTCATTTTTTGACAAGTTTCCAAAAAGCAATGGGAACCAAGTTGAGTCTAAGCACAACTTATCATCCTCAAACGGACGGACAAAGCGAAAGGACAATTCAGACCATGGAGGACATGCTTAGAACTTGTGTAATTGATTTCGGAGGTAATTGGGACGATCATTTACCATTGATATAATTTTATTATAATAATAGTTATCACACAAGTATCAATGCTGCACCATTCGAAGCACTTTATGGACGAAAGTGCCGAACGCCAGTCTGTTGGGCCGAAATTGGAGAAAAGCAACTATCTGGACCTGAGATAGTACAAGAAACAACAGACAAAATCATTCAAGTCAAGGAACGACTGAAAGCAGCACGTGATCGACACAAGAGGATAACAGACGAAAGCCGTTGGAATTTCAAGTAGGAGATAAAGTATTATTAAAAGTCTCTCCTTGGAAAGGAGTGGTGAGATTCATAAAAAGGGGAAAGCTAAGCCCCAAGTATGTTGGACCTTTTGAGATTATTAGAAGAATAGGACTTGTAGCCTATCAGCTACAACTTCCAGAGGAAATGGCAGGAATCCATGATGTATTTCATATATCTAATCTCAAGAAATGCTTAGCTGATGAATCACTCGTAGTACCTCTTAAGGATATAGAGGTAAATGAGCAGTTAAAATTTGTAGAAAGGCCTCTACAAATTGAAGATAGGAAAGTTAAAAACCTCAAGCGCAAGAGATTAGTTCTGGTCAAAGTGAAGTGGGACTCCAAAGGAGGACCAGAATACACATGGTAGCTTAAATCAGAAATGCAAAGGAAATATCCACACTTGTTCCAGTAGACCTCGAGGACGAGTTCTAAAACAAGGTGGGGAGGATATAACAACCCTCCTGAATTTTTCTGACATCCTAATATATTTTAAAATACCCCTATATGTCTTAAAATACACCCCGTATGTGAAAACCGAGCCCAAAATATGAAATATCATTAAAAATAAAAAATAAAATAAAAACAAGAAAATTGAGGTTGTCGCGGGGCGCGTAGCCTTTGGCTACTGCCTACGCGGGCCGCGAGCGATCAAAAAACGAGGCCTCACCCGGTGTTAACACGTGGCAACACGTGTTGGACCTATACTCGTGACCCGGATCAGCTACGGCCTAGACACCCTACTACGCGGGCCGTGTAAGACGACCCTTAGGTCTACGCGGGCCGCGAGAAACCCGATTTCAGGCCCTATAAAGTGGGAGCTCGGGCCTTCAGTCAGTTCGCTCATTTCTTTTCTTTCTTGTGAATTTCTGAAGAAGATAACATAATTTCCTGGCATAATACCCCCTAATTAACGAAGTTCTGCTCCGTTGTAAGTATTATAACCCCGGTTACGTATTAGATACGCTGCCTGATTGATCCAGGGTTCCGTAACGGCTGTCGTGGTTCTGCCCGACGTAGTCGTTGGAATACCGTCTCGGGGAGGGTATCGTTAATATAAATAAAGGGTTATTATACTAACATATGCACATTTGTGTAATTAATAGATTAACACCAGGAAACCCTTAAACGAAGTCTAAGACAACAATGTGAGTTTATCCTCTTTTTGTAATCTGTTTTTACAAAACCTTAAATGTTTTACAATGTGATTAAGCAGTGATTGAGTCTTTGTAGTTCTTCAATTACTGCCGGTATGTTGGGGTTTTGTATACAAAATGTGGAACACGTTACCATTGGACAACGAGTTAGCCAATGGGTAATATGACCCACCAGTCAGGATTGACAATACTGAATGAGTAATTGTGTATATGTAAACAATGTGATAGCTTTCAATACTGTGTTAATTGATAAAACTCTTCTTGATTAAACTGGGATTCACTCACCAGTATTTCCCACTGACAAATGTTTTTAAAACGCGTTTCAGGTAACAAAATGTAAAAGCCAATTAGAAGAAAGCCAGAAGGAGAGCACTGACGGCTTGGAAAAATGTGGCTATAAAAGTTACCTAAAAGACGATGTTTTAAATTCAATAAAATAGGGTTTATCCCTATAAACATGTTGTAATAAGAAACTTGGGTTTTACCCATGTGGTTATTAATATAAAATATGGTGGTTTAACTCTGATAAACATTTCCTAACTGCGATCCTGATGAAATTTCCGCTGCCAAAAATGATAACAAATGATACCACCACAACTGGTCTCGCGGCCGCCCGTTCCCGGGACAAATAAGGGGGCGAGGGTTGCGACAAAAATCTTCACTGGACCAGATATAGAGGTTGAGAGTCCAATGGGCTGGTTATTAATAACTGGAGCCAATTAGAGTGACCCGATTCGTTTGATGAATTTTGTGATGCTCTGGATGACGATTAGCGATTTTCGTTTGCTAATCTTTATGACATGCTTTTGGTCAAATTGGCTCCATGCTAGCCATTATGTAAACCATATTTTTTAGATAATTTTTTGAAACTACAAACTAATATCTATACAATTGGTGTTCATACATTTGTGATTAGGTTCAGTTTCATCAATAATACATCTCTTATGTTGTGCTGAGCATCATCGCTTTAGTGTTACCATGAGTTCTCCGACTTTGATGCGCTTATCCACGTTGCCCTATCGATCATAAACGTGTGTTATTTTTTGTTATAACAGACGACCCGCCGCAACGCGCGGGCATTCTTACTAGTTTCCATTTATAAAAACTGGTGTGTTCAGTACCACACCGATTATAACCGAATAACAATAATACACATATCAGTACTATCGTAACCATTTTTTATTCTCGTTTTAATGATTCTCGATCAATATAAAACACGTGCCGATATCCCCATATATCAGAACTTTACTTTTTAGGTTTTTTACTTTCAATAACCATACAAACTAACGAGTAAGGAAAACAATGCGAGCAGTGAGAGCCGGTCGCTACACTACTCATATAAAGCGTCTATACCAAACTCTAAAAAAACTAAACCGATATCGACCAAATTACCCCACAGAATTTCACAATATATTTATATTTATCTTTACAAAAAAAAATATTTATATTTATATAATTTATGTTGGAATCCCAATCTTAAAGGGACTAGGGCACCGTTTAGCAAAACTCCAAAAACGAGGATCTTGTTTTCTCGGACTCATCACCGAGCGAGCGACCGAGAAGATTCAAATCCGCCTCTTTCTCTCCCGTACTGAATTTACTGGGTGCACTCTCTCTGTAAACGTATTCTTCTCCATTACATTTGTTTGGGGAATGGAGGGAGGGTATAATCCGCGTACAGTGGAAGAGGTTTTTAGGGATTTCAAAGGTCGCCGTGCCGGAATCGTCAAAGCTCTTACCACCGGTCTCTTTCACTTTCTCCTCTTCTCTCCCCTTCTCTTCTTTCTTTATAATTATAATAATCTTTTTATTTATTGTTGCAGATGTTGAAGCCTTTTACCAGCTGTGTGACCCTGGTTACCCTTCTCTTTCTCTCTATCTTTAATCTATAATAATATCTTTCATTTATCAATTTGATGCATCCTCCAGTTGTTAATTTGTTTTACTTTCTAGTGTCCACAGCTACTTCATTTTTTTTAAACCTAAACTTTATGTAATGGATAATGTGGGATTTATATGCAAACATGCCAATTTTGTAATTCTCTGGGTTTATTAAAAAAATTTTTGCCAATTTTATATTCTTTTTTTTAATTTTTTTTAAGTGGATATGGATTAAGTTGTAATTTTGAGTCGTTTTGTATCATCCCTAAGAAGGAATTGTAATGCTGCTGTTATCTTACTTTAATAGTTTGATTGGAAGTGCATTTGTGTTTTAAGTTTTAATTTACATCACCGTGTTATGTGATTGCATATATATGGCTTTGAGTTATTTCTACAAATGGTATCTGTTTTGTCTTTGTCTCTCGCATTTCGTTGGAATATAACACTTTTTTCATGTAGCCATGACAACTAGTAAGGTAAATATTTATCTTTTTTAGATAATACCAAACTCTTGACCATAATGTTTAACCTAATAATGATTTGAATCTGTTTAAAATTTGGTGGATACAATCCTTTTTTGCTTCCAAGAATCACTTTTGTGGTGTCCTTGTGTGATGAGCATGAGCTAATATATCTCAGTGTCATGTGTTTGCCTTATTTACATCTTAGTTACATTTCCATGTCTTTTGTGTTTTCCGTTATCTTGCTCCTTGCAAGTTAATATGGATTCCATTTCAAAATATTACAACCACATTCTGTTTTTATAAAGTATTTCTGTTTTGAAACTGTTTGAAAAATCCACTTATGTAGAAGATATTTTGTTCAGCGTACATGTTTTCAAAATTTTATTGTGCATTCTACATTTTATGTGAACAATCGTTTCAGTCTTATCCATGCTTTTTTTCAGTCTTATCCATGCTACATTTTTTTTTGTTTCGAGTCTTTTATGTGAACAATCGTTTATTTTTTTCTGTACAGAAAAGGAGAATTTGTGTTTGTATGGTTTTCCAAGCGAGCAATGGGAGGTCAATTTGCCTGCGGAAGAGGTCCCACCAGAGCTCCCAGAACCGGCATTGGGTATTAACTTCGCTAGAGATGGAATGCAAGAAAAAGATTGGTTATCTTTGGTTGCGGTTCATAGTGATGCTTGGTTGCTTTCTGTTGCCTTCTATTTTGGTGCCAGATTCGGGTTTGATAAAGCTGACAGGTAAATCTTTTTAATGTTTATTATATTTTAATACATAAGGTTGTGTGCTGGTCATTGAGGGGACACGAATGTTTGGGTTAATGTCACCTAAATGCAAAGTACTTGCTTATTTTTCCCGGTGTAGGTAACAATGTAACATACTCGTCTAAATCCCCGCGTATGTAACACACTCTTCGTTTGTGTGTTAATATGAACCAACCCAAACTTTTTGGCCTATTAAAATATGCCTTGCTTATGTGGCATCCATGTGCTGATATGGCGTGATAGCGCATATGTGGCATCCAAGTGACAATTGTGCTGACGTGGCGATAAAGAAAAGTGTTTTCTTTACACAATCTATTGTTGTATGAAACATTATTTTATTTTATATACCATTCTGTCTTTATAAAACACGAAAAAGGTAAAATTAATAGATCTTAAAAGTTTTAACATTTTGTATCATTATTAACCTTACAAAAACCTAAATGCTAAAATTTTACATTTACAATTCTTACAAAGTTGTATCATATTGCTTCGCATAAGCAAAAAAATGCCAAAATTTTCCAGTTTTCCGATTTGGCTGGTAACAGGTTATCATATTGCTTCCATAGGAACATAATTTGAAACTATGTTACCAACATTGGGTATCAGGTATGCCACCTACGTTGGGACAAATAGGCAATTAACTTTGCATATTTGCATTTAGGTTACATTAACCTCTGATGTTTGTTTAATGGAACGTTTGGTCTACGGGTACCATTCAAATCATTATCTTGTACTTTATTTCATGTCTGATTTAGAAAGTCAATCGTTAGGCGTTTAAAATTTAAAAAATTGATACAAATCTGTTTCATTGAAATCATTACTATGATTTTACATTAAGTTTGTTCAAGAGGGAAAATAATTTTTTGATCATGTCATTGTTTTAAAATTGTGAATAACTAGGTCTGCATCCGCATTTAGGAAGTACTGTTATTATGAAACGTAGAATTCTTAAACCTAGATTCCCGGAAGATAATTCTTTGAAAGACATCTTTTTATATCTATCTCACGTATAGATCTTGTAAAACAACATAGAAGTTTTTCATCTATCTTTGCTTAAAATTAACATTAGATTATTATTTTGAATTTTTCCTTCAATGATACAGGAAGAGACTGTTCAACATGATAAATGATCTTCCGACAATATTTGAGGTTGTAAGCGGCAGTGCAAAGAAAAACCAGAAGGAGAAAGGCGCCGTCTTGAATAATCACAGTAGCACCAAATCCAAGTCAAACTCAAAAATGGTAAAACAAGATTTCAATACTTTTCTTTGTGCTTGCAGTATTTTAAATCTCTGGCTGTTCGATATAACAATGGTTTTATCTCGCAGCGGGACCCGGAAGGAAAGTACCCGAAGCAGCAGCCACGAGAAGCGGTAGCAATGAACGATGATGAAGAGGAGGAGGATGATGAGGATGAGCATGGAGAAACCTTATGTGGGGCCTGTGGTGCGAATTATGCATCAGATGAGTTCTGGATATGTTGCGACATCTGTGAGATATGGTTTCATGGTAAGTGTGTGAAAATCACACCGGCAAAAGCTGAACACATCAAGCAGTACAAGTGTCCTGCATGCACCAACAAAAGAGCTCGCCCTTAGTTGTTAGCGCTGTCCGATGTGGTCTTTTTACTGTGTACTTTTTCTAACTTGTTTGGTCGAAAGTACTGTTTAGCGTTGTTTCTAGAACTTTTGTTGCTTGCATATTGTACCTCAGTTGCTGTATAATTTGATCAGTAATGCGGGTAAGTATTTCCATCCAGTTGCTTTTCGAACTATAACTATGGATCATTGGAAAATGGGTCGTTTAAATTTTGTCCAACTATAAAAGTCACCTAAGTTATAGTATTGTTATAATTGTTTTTATAACTGTTAAACGAGTTAAATGGCATAAATGGAAACTATGTATTGATCATTTGTTTTTTAAGTTCAAATTGAATTAGGATGAATTTTGCTGAAAAAGACGTTACTAATTAGTTATCAACTTTCAATTGCATACCAATATCACATCTAGAGGTGTACAAAAAAAACCGGTTTTAGAACCGAAACCGGGAAAAAAACGAAACCGTTTTTTTATAACCGAACCGGTTTTGTAATCGAACCGTCGGTTATAGACCGGTTAGGATTCTTGGTATGAAAAACCGATTAATAACCGAAAACCGGTTGAAAACTGTTTTTTTTGGCAAAAACCGGTTAAAAACCGATCCCAACCGGTTACACCGGTTATTGTTTTGGACTTGAAAAACCGGTTAGTAACCGAAACCGGTTATTAAAAAAAACCGGTTTTCATTTTGGATGAAAAAACCCGGTTCGGTTAATAACCGAAACCGGTTTTTGAAAAAAACCGATTTGTACACCAATCACACCTAGAATGAAGGTTTCAATCGAAGTTCATGATTTAGATTTGGAATTTAGACAAGATACATCAAGTATTCAATCCGTGGTTCGAATGTTTTCCGGACGTAAATTGTTACTATACTAGTTTTTTTTAACGGCAAACGAATACTATACAAGCTCGGGCACTCACGACCTGCGAACGCAGACAACGCTTATGACCCGGCCCGCCCATCATTCTAGGGGAAACTCACCGCCCTAAGGCCCCACTGTGGTAAAACTCATGGCCTACCTGGAGCAAATTGCACCAAATGAGACTCGAACCCGTGACCCTCCACATTGGAAGGTGGAATTGTGGAAACACACTGCCCTAAGGTTTACTGTGGTAGAACACCCTGACCCACTTGAAGCAAATTACACCAAATGAGACTCGAATCCATGACATCCACATTGGAAGGTGACGGAGTACCTTCTCCCAAACCAATAGTTGATTTGGGAGCCATTGTTACTATAGTAGATAGAGCTTGACTAATTGACTATAGTGGGTGGGGCCGATAGATAAAAGGGGTTGGGGATTAGTATTTTTAACATTTTTTTTTTTTGGTTTTTTAAGTAGAGGATATACAGTTTATTTAAAAAAGTTAACTGGTTTATAACGGCTCTTATTGAAAATGATTAAATGTGCTATCACTTGGTATTCAACAAAAATCAAATATGTTTTTAAACTAAAAAATATCCCAAAGTTGCAATACGATCACCATTCATCTAATTTTCTACTTTTATTTCCTTTTCAGCTTATTTATAAAAGAGGAAATCAATTTAAAGCTCTGGTACCATACGTCTACTTTTATATATATATAATAAACGACGTCAATACACCGACGATATCTAGTGACAAAGAAACTTGGAGGTCTGGTGTTTGTAACAATAATTCTTATAACTTCTTGGATATTTATGGCGAGACGATTTGTGTAATCTACTCTACAAGATGTCATAAATGAAGAGACTGCCAAACTATTTATTTGGTGATTGATTGACTATTAATTGTGAATTAGTGAGTAATTTTATCATAAGCATCTCAAAACTTATTGAATCTTAGAACAATGTTTTAAACTGTTAACCTCCTCTTAGTGTTTAAATCAATCACACTCATGTTACCAGATCCTTAGCCATCCACTTGCAATATACAAATCTATCCATTTAACTTTGTCTCAAAGTTAAAAGAGAGGACCCCCTTGATAACTGACATTGGTATGTAGGCCCACCCAACTAAAATTCAAGGTCCAATAAATACCAGAAAAACTAGCCCAAATTTTCTCCACCCATCAACATCAACTTATGGATAATGTTAATCTAATGATTATAATTAATTAATTATCATAAATAAAACAAAATAAACACAAGCAATTCCCACAATGTTGCCCCTAATCCCAACCAATCATAGTATTATAATGTTATAAGATTCCAATTCCTAACCCATTATCTACTCCATAATTTTCCAAGATCTTCCAAACTTGAAATCATGGGCGGATCTTAATAGGGGTGTGGCACGGCCACGGCCCGGGCAAGTTTTTCGGCCGTAGTGATAATTTTTCGCATTTCGATCGAAAATTTTTATATATACTATGTTTGGCCCGGGCTTGCCCGGGCTTTTTTTAGTGTCCGTGTCTTTCGGCCCTGACACGTTCAACGGGCAAGATCCGCCAACAGACCAACAAGTGGCATTCATTTATATAACTAGTAACCTTATGGATAAATATAAGATAATCATAAGAATATACTACTACACATGACAAATATATTAGTAACCTTGTGGATATAGAGTGGATAGAAT
Organism: Helianthus tuberosus; assembly: GCA_030545235.1. Classification (NCBI taxonomy): domain Eukaryota; kingdom Viridiplantae; phylum Streptophyta; class Magnoliopsida; order Asterales; family Asteraceae; genus Helianthus; species Helianthus tuberosus. The sequence continues at coordinate 65,774 of JARYGA010060420.1, read as the reverse complement.
CATTAAAGAAAGATCTTTCTTCAATGCTATCAAATATAAACAAGAAATGGAGAAAAACTCACACCAATCCTGTAATAATCACAAACATCTAACAACCAACATCATCATCATAATTAACAAAAGGAAAATTACAGGATGGATACCTTCAAGTGAGTTTCTTCTTCCATACTCATCTTATCAAGTTTTCTTGATTCTTGGTTGACAGCCTTTTAAGTAGCTCATAAGTTGTGATCATGGTAGTTGCTGACATGGACATCGAAGCCCACCGCGGACCTAACCCTCTATACAAAGCCATCCATCCACCTTCCCTCACTAAATTCCTCACAGTCTGCCCAACCGTCGGCCCTTTCCTCCCGTTACCATTGTTATTGTTATCGTCATTGTTATCAAGAACCTGTAAGCGTGTCTTAATTGTATCCAACGGCATTGTAACTAAAGCCGAAACGCCTCCTGCCATAGCTGCACTAACGCCTTGGACCGCCATCACAGTTGTCGAATCAGGTCTCATTACAACCACACCATCATCATCTTTCTTACACAAATAAGATCCAACTCCACCCCACACGAGTCTCTGAACCACAGAGTACGAAGCCCACCAAACCGCATTCGATGGTGCATACGTCATTACAGATATTCCAAAACCTCTATACAAACCTCTAGGCCCATCAGTGTTTAAAATTTTCCTAAAAGCATCAATTCCATTCATATACCTACAGGATCTCAAGTGGTTCCTCTGTACCATAAGCCTCTGGCTCACCACATCAACAGGAGTCCAAATAACCTGAGCCGCCAAGGCAGCGGTTAATCCAGCCATAGCATTGGCAATTGCAGCTGCAGTAGGCTCTGGAAACCCTAGTTTAACAGTACTAGTGCCAACTTTACTTTTAGTAACCTCTAGAGCTGTCATGTAAACCGCTCTAGCTGGAATTGTACCAATTAACGATGTCCCGAAGCCTCTGTACAGGCCTCGAAAACCTTCATAGCGAATAATCGAAATCGCAGTTTTAAAACTGGATAAATGTGATGATGAAACTTGTTGTCTGGTTTTCAATACCACAACAGGATAAAGTGTAGCTGATACACAGGAAAAAAGTCCTGCACCAAGGATGAAAAACTTGGATTTATCGAGCATCTGCCAGTCGATTTCCTCCGGTTTATGAACAATTTGATCTGAGGAGGATTCGTAATCATCCTCCTCCTCCACAGTACTCAAATTCATTTTCGGTTTCGGTTTCGGTTTAGCCAGTTTAACGAATTCAACAACACTTTTTCGGTTTAGCCAAATTCAACAACACTCTAATAACCTAAAACCATACATTAGTTCAAAAACAGTACAAATAACACCAAAACTCCTTAACATTTAACCTAAAGCAGAATCCAGAAGAGTAAAACAAACAGTGATGATCTCAATATCTCATCATAATCGTAATATATGATTGAGAAAACACATCAGAAATAAATTTACGCTTACTACAGCGACGGAATAAACTTGTGAGATGTTTGAATCAATAAAACGGATCTAACATAATAAAGTTATGATCGATAACCGTCTGTGGATCAGGTAAGAAGCATAATCGGGTGAGAGATCGGACGAATGAATGTGTATGAGAGAGAGAGAGAGAGAGAGAAATGAAATCACAGGGAGGGAGGGAGGGAGGGAGAGAGGATGTGAGAGCTTTCATGCGAATATGGTGGATGATACTGAAAATGGATAAATACAGACGACCTGCACAACCTGACACGTGTCGGTTACCGGTAACGTATTATTTTGTCGCTTTGCCTTTAACAAACACTCAATATTTGACTATAGGTATGTATGGCTTGTATATTGAAATTTGAATATCCGCGCCCATCACTCACAACATCCAATCAAGTTCCATCATGTCATCAAATATTATTCCATCACTAGTGATAGATTTTAGTGGAAATGTCTAACACTCACCACACCCAACAATTTCCCTCACAACCAATCAAATCAAACAAGTTCTCCACGCGTCATGGCCATCACGCGTTAAAAGTTTGGGTGGCGGCCGTGTTCTTTTGTCTTCCACACGTGGTGGAGCTCCCATAACGGGGCGCCTCGTCCCCCCTTACGGATCGTCAAGTCTTGGTACATAGAATCGGTCTCTAGAACAAAAGATCTCCTTTTTAGACAAAACTGTGTCGTCTTTCTATAAGCCAAGAGACAACCAAAAGCACAAAGCGATTTTCAACACGGACCGGGCAATAAGAAAACCGGCTGCTAGAAAGGCTACAAAATTGTCGCACGAGGCTCAAAACAAATGCTTGGATCCCCGCAAGGTCACATGTATTTACTTGTTTACGGGTTGTTTTGCTGTGCAGGTTAAGGTATAGGGAATCAAGTAGTGCAAGCTGATATGGGTATGTGGGAAGCCTTTTGTGTGGCAATGAGGTAGTTGTTTCTCATTGGTTGGTGTTATTTTGATACTTTAGGTTGTTCACCTAGTATCATTACATCTTACAAGTCGTATGAGGTTAAATCTGTCATATCATACGGGCCGTATGACATGGTATAAAAACACCATATGATCTGCATGGCGTTCTCAGTGGCAACATAAGTTATGTTTTATTAGTTAAATATAACGGGTTGACTCTTTGGATGTCGTATGATCATTTTCGCCCTATCATACGGCCCGTATGACCAACCAAACACCATGTTTTAATTAATTTTTCTAGGTTTTGTTTTTTTTTTTTTTTTGGATTTTGTTGGATAAACTAAAAAACTAGAAGATTTTAAGTATATATTTATTTACTAGTTAGTGCATTCCAGCCCATAAAACCCAATGCATGTATCCATGATCGGTTAACGTGATTGTGTCGGATATTTGATTGATTTTAGGTCGAGGTAGTACCGAGTTGTTCCTGATTTCATAATTATTTTCTTCTTAGTTTTTAGTTTTGGTTTATTATTTTCATTTATTGGTTCTTTTATTAGCATTTTAAGTGGTATATTATTTAAGCTTTTTCGAACACATAAGAGTCGTATTTTTCATTTGAAAGTATAAAGCTTTGAATACATGCTTGAATAATTATTTGATTATAACTCCAAATCTCAATTTCAAGATTTTAGCCACAAATAAAGTGAGTTATAAAACTTGTACACAACGTTACTACTTTTTAGTTCCTTGTGGTAGAACTTATACGCAACCTTTCTTACTGAATATTTAGTAGTGATTAGCCGTTGGGCGTCGGTCAACCATCACAGCAGAAGGTAGTGGTTCTACGGACCGTCGTGAACTTTCTACGATGTTTTATTTGTGTTTTTATGATTTAAACAAACCATGCCGAACCTGCCAATAACCGAAATGCGACCACCAAAAACTAAAATTACCAAGTACAAGAAATGAGGCCTCTGCAGTCTTTTTATATTACAAATAATGAAGATGAGGGTTCACTAATTCAAAATTTAAGAGGAAAAGCTATACAGAGCATCACTTAAAACACAAAATTGTGAATGTTTTCCTTTCCTCAAAACCCCTTAATAAATTTCTTTCTAAGTTTCTACATAATACCATCTTCAGCCTTAGGCCCTTGAATGCTGCATAAGCTCAAACCACTGCAATTTGGTAGGTAAGAAAACATGTCAACAAACTGGAAATCTAAAGGATATAAAAACAGATAAAATTTACAGATTTGTATGGCTTACTTGTCTCAATAAATCAGCAAGTGTTCTTGGAAGACTTTCAAGGTCTTTTAGGACAACATAGAACGGAAATGGGAATGAATCCATGTATTTAACAAGACTCACGCATTTTCCACCTTTAAATGATGCATCCTGAAACAAATAAACAAATTATTTAACTTTAGATTTATGCTAAAACCTCGATTAGGAAGAAGGAAAAATGAAAAACGAGTGAAATTACCAAAACTTCTGTTATTGACTCCTTCGGGTTGTCCAAAAGAAGAAAAGCGACCATTCGTTTTTTGCTCAAAATGTCTCTAACACAACGCTTCAGATTCTCCTTTTCATGAAGTTGGCCATCGGCTATGATTAAAACAAGCTGCTCTAACGGATTTTGTCCCGATGGCAATCGTGCATTGATTACCGCAGAATCAAGTTTGTTATTTAAGTATTTTAGTAGGTCAACCATGGGCTCATCAACTATTGTGTTCTCTTGCTTGAATGTCAGACTCGAGACCATCTGCAAAAGAAAAACCGGTCAAAAATGCAAGATGATATAAAATCAGGTGGACAATGTTAAGTGGAATCATAATTGTCATTTTAGTATTTTAGGGTAGGCATCTGATGTGACATCTAATAATTAATTTCATGTATAAACTGTTCAAAAAGAAACATTGTTTAAACTAGTAGATAAAACTGATTTTTACATTTAACATAAACGTGTTTCCAAAAATGAGTTAACATAATATGACATGCTAAAATCGGTTGTTTAGTTCATTACTAGTTTCATGCAATTTGCCTTCTTTTTTAAAACAGCTTGATCCGCTTAATACAAAAATAAAAATAAAAAAACCTCGAGTTAATTTGTTCATAAGTAAACACGTTGTACTTGCAACCGTTCTGAAATACTAACCTTAACTCCAGACTCTCCAGTGAACGGCTGATCAAAGTCATGTAGTAATTTAATATTCCCCTTTTTACCGAAACTTGCAACGGCCAAATTCCCGACTTCCAGTTGGGACATTGCACGGCAAACCGTCACTAAAGCTTCAATAGCAGCATTCCCACAATTATTCTCCGACATACTTCGAGAATCATCCACAGCAATCACAACTTGGTAATTTCGTTTATTCGGGCGGGTCCGTCTCAGCCATATTTTATCTTTTCGATAGTGACTTGCAATGTAAGGAATTACCTTTTTCATGTTAATCCGTTTGCCGGTTTTATAATCCCCTTGAAGCTTGCTAGCAAGAGTCGGTTCCATAACCAAACGCAACTGTTCAGCCAACTCTTGAGATAATCTTGTGGTTTGGGACTCGTATTTTCTCCATAACGCAGAAGCAGAATCTTTCATCTCAGCAGGAACATCTTCAAGATTGTGGGACTTGCCCATATCATCATCAACAACAGAAAGTTGACCGAACTGACTTACGTCATCTGTCATATAAGACCTTTTCACGAACACCGAACTTTCTAACTGACTTCGGCCACCATCTTCAAGAGGGTTGAAAACTTCAGGAGCTTCATCTAGGATCTCTGTTTCTTCAACTTCCATCTTGTCATGGATAGTATTACCAACGTTGTTTAATGGATAATTCTTGACGGGCTGGGCTTCATGTTGTTGGTCTTCAATGTCCATTTCAACATCATCCTTCTGGTCTGCGGGCCCACCATCACCGTCACCATCAACAGGCTCTTTCCTGTCAATATTTTTATCCACCTGGTCAGCTGCAGCAGACCCGAGTGCCTGAGCTGTTCCTGTATCCAACCCGGAAGTAAACCCATATTCATCTGCATCTTGATCCTCATCTCCACCATCCATATCATCCATTGGATCGTTTTTCTTATCTTCTAAATCAACCGAAACTTTTGCCCGTTCTTTCCAGCCCTCGAGTGCATCGCCGATATTACGTAACGGGTTTGGTTCACTTTTCTGAAGGGACGACGGGTCAACCTCAGGTGGTTGACCAATATGTTCATCGTTTAGTTCCCCTGCTTTTGATGAGCCAGCAACACTAACTTCATTTTGTGAAGAATTAGGTAAACCTTGTATAGGAGCCAACTCACTTTGCATATCATCGGTATTCGACCATGTAACTTCCGATGAAACGTTTCTCATTGATGCTCCATTTGACCCGCTGTTAGGTTGAGTGGCGGATTCGTAATTTTGCTGATGTTCAGTATCAAAATTATTAGCAACGGGTGCAGTAACATCATTCTTTTGATCGTCCATGTCAGCATCAGTTTTACTATCCTGCTGATTTTCTTGGTCAGCTTCTTCAGCTTCCGTTTCCATATCAACGTTCTCTGTTAACGCATCGGGACCAGTTTCTTCTTCTTTGTGGTCAGCTTCTTCTTCTTCACCGTCGGCTGATTCATCAACGGTTTCAGTTCCCTCATCTTCATTGTGGTCCACGTCATCTTGCTGATTCATGTCAATATCATCATCAGGATCCACATTGGGCTCATCAGGCTTCAAACCCGTAGGTTCAGAAAACGCTTCATCTTTATCTATATTCATATCTTCAACATCATTACCATCATCAGGGCCATTATCATCATTTTCGTCATTCTGTTTGTTAGATTCATCAGCATCCAACTCCCCTGCTTCATCAGTAGCTGCCACATCATCTTCTTTAGCTCTAAGCTCTCTACCGTTGGGATCATTATCCTTAACTGACGGACCGGTCTCGTACTTTTCATTTTTTTCAGGATTTTCATCGTTTTCGTCATCTTTATTCTCCCCAAGTTTTTCATCGACAATATTATTGTCGTCCCCGGTCTCACCCATGGCAGAATCAAGTTCTGGCTCATCATTTTCATCTTTGTTTTCATCGTCGGTTTCATCCTCACTAACACTAAACGCATCAGCGTTAAAATCCTGTTCCATCTCTATGCCTTTATCATTTTTACTTGGAACATCATTCAATGCATCTTGTTCTTCACCCCCCTGCAGTAGCAAACATTATAATTAGGGAACACTGCAGTTAATAGATAATTAGTGCATATGTCAGCAAATAGGGGTACCTTTTCGGCTCCAAGTAGTTGGTCTTCATCTTCTATCTGATCGCTTACATCTTTAACCCCTGCACCCTCACCCATACCAGTTCCAGTAGCGTCTTGAGTACCATTGTCTTCCTCTTCGTTTTCTGTTGCGCACCCAAAGCCTTGCGAATATAGTGAAGCAAAAATCTCTGCTAGTGCGTGTGTAACCATAGACAACTGTACCAAATACAAAAACACAAAGAAATTGTTATGGCAATGGTTCAAAAAAAAGTTCAGGTAGAAAAGGCGAAACTTACAGTACTGTGGACAACCATAAAGTCATTAAGAAGACCGTTGCCAAAGTTAATCATTAGGTCCAATAATGAATACAGATGCTTCAGTTGCGCCTCAACAAGATCTATGCTTGCTTCTTCATTTCCATAAAGGTCAATGAGTTTTCCCTACATAATTTAAATCAAAATGAGTAAACATTGTCAAAATGTCGTAAAACTCATAATATAATAACAAACAATAAAAAAGAAATAAGAAGGCATTACAGCAGAGTTAAGTGTTTCCACTAATTCATCATTTATAGCGTGCAACTGCAGAGACTCTACTCTAGAGGCAAACAAATTTTGCCAGGTATTGATATTTCGCAGATAATCTTCTGATAGCTCAACCCTGTTATTGACCGAGTTAACTCGGTCAAAGCTGTCAACTATTTGTTTGCATGTTTTCCTAAGAGACTCGGTGAACCGAACTTCGGCTCTTGAAATATCATCCGCATCATGAACTTTTTCTGGCTGATTCCTTTCTTTCAAAGCAGAATTGTAGTACTCATTTAAAAGGTTGCCCTGAAAAGTTTAACAAAAATCGCATAACAGGTCAGAAAAGTTATAATGTAAAAAATACTAATTACTACTATGAAAATTACATACATTTGTGATGATGTCGTTGAAATGGTCAAGCAGAACCTTTTTTGCTAATCCAGCATGCAGATCTTGCTCACGAATAGCAAGCAATTCCTCTTTAAAACCCTTAATTAACATAGAGTTCTGTTGGACAAATTGTTCCATTTCCTTTGTGATGCCATAAGGATGTAATACAACTGATTTGCTAATTAGACTGCCACAATCACCAAAAAGATAACTATCCAGCATTTCCTGTCAACATAGTATAAAGTTAGTATGAAACAGTCTGCAATAACAAACAACTAATTACAGATAAAGCAACTTAGAGGAGAATTTTAAAACCGTAAACGTGAATTGTTTACTTTCATTTTGGGATTTAGTCACATAATGTAGTCATGCATTTTTTAGAATAACTATATTTCAACCCCAATAAACTGTCATAAAAAAACGTAGTACCTTGGACTTTTTGAATTTAAGAGCAAACGCTTCTAAGAAACGATGAATCTGTTTAGCAGCAGCTCCAACACTTTGACAACTGTTCAAATGGTTGTTTTCAACACTCTTTAGCAACAAACATTCATCATCTAAACTGTTGCACATTGTATCAAACAGTTGCTGCAACAATAAACTTAAGTATGAGCATCATCATCAAATTATATTCAATAGTAAATACTATTACTGTTGCATATAAATACTTAAATGCAATTGAAAAACAAAAAACCTTCTGACGCCACATGCAATTAGAAACAATTTCTTGATTGTGAGAAAAGGAGCCGCCAGAGCTGCTTGAAAATAAACTCTGTAACGGCAAACTGTGTTTCTTTAAGAGTTCCAAGCCCTTGGCAAGATCATAGGCATCAGACCTATGAGATTTTTGTATCTCAACAAGATGATCAAGGTATGAAACAGCCACCTCAGCCTACACACACAAAGAAAAGGTCATTAAAATGTAATAGCATAAGTTGTGCAAATACCTTCTTGCAACATACCTAATGAAATACGTATAACGTACACATATAAAACAATGTATTTGTTTTCAAACAAATTATATCCAAGTCAAAATGATTTCGATGATTACCTGTTCTTTTGTAAAGTCCTTGTGAAAATTCGAACAAACATCTTGCAAACGGCCAAAAGAAGACATACTTTTGAAGAAGTATTCATTTGATGCTTTCCAGATGGTTTCTAGATTATCCATGGCTAGACTTTGAGCTTTCTCTTTGGAAGCAACATCAACGTTTCCAGAAGATAATCTACTTTCGTTAAGTAACAAATGCTCCATAATATAAGACGGTTGGAAAAACCTTGACTTATTCTTCACGGATTGATCCTGTATGTTACAAACCGACCAGAAGAAATGAATCATCAGAAGTGACGACAAGAAAATAACTTGACGTAAAAAAACATTGCCGTAATTTCAAAAAAAGAGAAGTAATATTCGTACCTCATTGGATGCAGGTCTATGCTTGGCTAATCCACAACTGTCGAGAAGTTTTAGTAGTTCAGCTAGAGCCCGTCTTTTCAGCAAACTCTTTTTCTCTTCCTTCCAACGTTCACCACAATAAATAATATTTGTGCTTATTGTTTCAAATGTGTATTGGATTACGTCCCACTCTTCCTTTGTCACATCACTTAAAGATAAATTATCTATGGACTTCCGGATAATATCTATATTTTCTGGAAATTTTCCCGAAGTTGATAACATTAGATAAAAATAATGTAAAATTGGACATTTTTATTGGAAAAAGACGAAAATAACCTTCTGCCTCATGCAATTGGACACATGTGCGATCAGGCTTTTTGAAATGTGCGGCTCGCATATCTTCCAATGCAAGATCCACTTTATTTCTCCAAGTGGAAGGCCATATGAACCTGTACGAGTTGAAACGGGTCGGTACATTAGTAAGCAACCCAAATCAACCAACTTATAAGATGAAATCGAGACCAGTACATAGCAGGGGCTTGACAACATATGTAGGTACCTCTTTTCGTTTCCCAAATGTATTACTTGGCAAGCAACATCCAGAACTGGCTTATATTTCACAAAAGAATTACAAAACAATGTTCGATCATTAGCTGCTAATGTTTTTAATCCACTTTGACCAGTTGCTTGATTGATAATAAACATTACAGGTTGCTTCAGCACATCCTATGACATTAAAACATGTAAGGTCCAAGGGGCAACAAAAGAAACAAAATTGCTAATTTATTTTTTTCTACTCTAAAGATATAAGATATGGATTAATGTCACTCACAGTGTACTTCTGAATCAGCTTTTTAAATTTCTCACGGGTCCGCTTTGAAGTCTCCATTGTCATATACCACTCATTACGTTCCCATTTGCACAGCTTTAAGAGTTCTTTCAATTCTTCCACAATATTCTTTCTGTTAGATGCTAATTGCTCCATAATACTGAAATACAAAAATTTTGATTTTTTGTCAAATTCTTATGTAACAGTGTAAAAAATATTGATTTAATACGTTAGAAAAGAACTAACATCGGCAAGAACTGTATGTAGTAGCCAAAAGTATTGTACAAAATCTTCACATTATCCTCACGGCCAAGACTGCATGACATAATACGATATAAAATATGATCATGAAATTTATAATTAAACTGTATTTTAAGATCTAAAGAAATACAGAGAATTGACAAACCTTGAACTAGATTTCTGACAAATCTCGGTGCTGATGTGACCATGGAAGGCAAAAAGAAGTTGAAGACGCTTTTTGAACTCACCAATGCTGGAAGTCTCAATAAACTCCTTCAAACTGTGTTCAAGAAAAGTAAATATGTTAAAAACCTTACACGTTCAACTTCTAGAATTTCTTAGTTACATCACATGTTATAAACATGCCTCTGCATTGTGTCGTGAGCATCCACAGAACATTTTTGAAGAACCGAGTGCAATGGAAACCACAACTGCAACATTGTTAAAGAGAATAAGTCATTACAAATCACATATATAAAAAGTCAACAGTTGAATAATAATATAATCATTAATAACTAAACTAAATCATACCTGGCCAGCATTAGTGTCAAACCGTGCTTGAACTTCATCAAGTAAAGCAGGCCATGATTCAAATTCCATCTTTTGCCATGACGACACAAGACTAACAATTGGATCTAACTGATCTGCAATTTTAAAAAGAAAATCAAATGGACCCTTAAGGCTATAGAATTGGTATATTTGTAAACCTAACAAAAGCAACAAAAAAAACTTTACCAGAAAGGGGGAATTTTGATACAGTTTCTTGAAGGTTGCGAACCCTGTTAAGCAGAAACTGCAAGCCTGACATAGCCTATAAAGTACAAAACCAACATACACTATTACAAAATCTACATGATATATCGATGCACACATGACATAGCCTATAAGTAACACAAGTTGGTTACCAATATTGTCTTCTTTATCTTAAAAAAAGTACCTTAGCAAGAGGGGTGTTCATAGGGATAGACAAGATCATATCGATCACATCCACAATTTTCTGAAGAGCAGGATGATCATCCCATTCACTCATAAGATGCCGAATTCGCTGTCTGAGATCCATAACCGGGCCCACCATCTTAGCCAGCATAGAAGCATTTGAATCCTATATCACAAGCCGACAAAGTTAAAAATAAAATTAAAAAAGAAAACCTTTTATCAACGGAAAAAAGTAATGGCACACAAAACCTTGTAGAAGTTGTAAGAACTTTTTAGTAGACGAGATGAATTAAAATTCTTATCATGCTCCAGACAAAGGCGTAGTACATGTTCTGGGATAATTTTAGAATCCAAACTAGAACACAATAAGCCCTTTAGATCTGAAAATAATAGTAACAAAATGAGATTTCTATTTAAGTGAATATAATCACACGTAACATTATAATTCCCAAATCAATCACCTTTTAGTACTCGTGTACCCAAAGTATAAGAATCCAAGAAAGAACACAGCCTATCGGAATCAGATAATTGAACAAAACCAACCTGAGTAAAAGCAACAACTATTAGAAATGATTTGAGTGTTCTGCCCATTATTAACACAAAAGACAATAAAGTCGACTCACAGGTTGAAGAAGATCCGTAGAACCAAATAAGGTACAAAATAAATTGACCATTTCGTTCAACATAGATTCTAGCAGAAGATTCCAATCTTTCTCCAAGATTCCATCCTCATCACCTACATTGTTCTATAAGAAACATGTATCTGCATTAGCACTGTGCCTTGAACACTTACGTCATATAATTATATAATATTTTGTTACCTTTTCCACAGATACTTCAACTTCCTCAGTAGCCAACTCCTGCCACTCTGAAAAAGCTTCATTTGCAATTGAACTTTCGAGGGTAGAAACGTCAATTTCGATGACATTCTTTATATCAAAAGCACGAGGTTTAAACTGGAACTGCTGAGAATCAAGCTCTTCTTTGATTCTCATTTGAGTCTTCATTTTTACATAAAGTTTTGCAAACCTATTAAACATCTTCTCCAAGAGCTAATTGTTGTGCAAAAAGAAATGAAAATAGTAAGTACAACTAATTTGTATATGTTCTCAAACAAAAATGATGTTGTACAAGATTTAAATCATATCTATATATTTAAATAGGTAGGGCCGTAGAGGTATTCTAACATCTGCCCTTAGGGCAATGTTAACAACCATTTAGTAAACACATATTTACACATGTAATTAACAGTTAGAATTAATAATCTTTTAGAGTTTACATTTTACTGAATTTGCTCTCATCGTAATTGACCAATTACATCACAAATTCAATTAGTTTCCTCCTTTTTTTACTCCCAAAGTATTCAGCTATTCTCTCCTAAAAAATTATTATTTATCACTTCAGTTTTAAATATAAAACTTAATTAGTTAGTTGTTATTTCATTTCCTTTGAAAAACTAATATATATTCACATATATATATAAATCTCTAAAAAATTCAGGTTTATATAATAAAATACTACAAACTGAAGTTTCATCAAAAGAAAAGACGTGTTAAAATTAGGAATTTGTAAAAGATAACAAATAAAATGATGAATTAGGTCAAACTTAAAGAGCATGAAAATAGAAGTTTATTAATACCTCGAAAGACGCATTGTCAAGAAAATGTGCCGTGGCCACATAATGCACCACACGAAGAAGACTGTTTTTATGAATCGAAGCTTTCAGTTGCAAAATGGATACCTTAAACAAACATAAAACATGCATCAAACATTTAGATTCCAATAAAAGAATAACAAATGAAGTAGAATTGTCAACTGTGTATAACCTCTTCATCTTTGTTATTATCTCTTGCAACAGTAACCAAAGCTTTCACCATCTTCATATCATCTTCCCCCATGTAAGTAGGGAAAGATTCATCAAAATACGAAAGTTTAGCATTGAAATCAATCAAATCATCCTCAATGATTGTAACATACTTTCTTCCCATGCCCCTCGGGAATCTTATAAAGGAATAAAGTGCCCCCTGCCGGTCAAAAAAAAAGTAAACATCAGGGTGCACACACGAACCATGACGTAACAGCAAAGAGAGATTTATATATTTACCAAAACAACATCAATATTTCTCTGCCCGACTCTATCCAGATATTGATCACGTAGACGGTTAGACAGCACCAGTGACAAGCCTAACTTCATCTCATATATTGCAATCTGAACAGGTTGAACTATATCAACATATTCAGAATATTCGTTTGATAATCGGTCCACAAAACGTGTTGCAGTTTCCTGAAAAAAAAATAAAAAAGAGACAGTTAGCAGCCAGGTACATTGCATCAATATTACACGCTGGTCTTCCAATTAGCGCGTGTCGCAACCTCTATTCTATGCAGTTAATGCGGTAACATATCGGATATCGGTCAAGGACTGATATTCGAAATATAGGTCAGTATACTTTCCTACCATTAACAAATCAACCTTTTGCAACTTGCAAAACACCAACAATTGTAGCAGGTATGAACTGATTAAGACTTAAAAAACTAACATTTAACACAAACAATCAACAGTTGAGACTTAAAACACTAATGGCAGCAATAAGCAGAAAGACAAATGGTAGAACTAGGAATATACGTACTGATATCGGAAAAATCGGTATTATATCAGTTATATCGGTCACTTATCAGTCAATATTGCCGATATTCTGACCGATATTTTCCACGGGGACCGATAAATGATACATCGCCGATATTAACTGCATAGCCTCTATTTACTAGTATAATACTCATACGGTACCTGCCAATTATGTATATCCGCAACCCCAAAATCCGCAAACGGCATTACAACCCATTTCATGAATTCATCACATTCTGATCTCAACTTCTTAAACTTCCGAGGATCAGAACGAAACACCACTTGTCTTTGGAGTTTGTTTCTTTCGTTTTTAAGATTATTTAACAATCTTTCTTTTTCCTTATCAGCCTCACTTAATGAGAAACATCCTGCCAGATAAACACACTCTTCGCGCACCTGTAACAACGGTTTCAACATCACAGATCGTTAAAAGATAAAAAAAACCACAAGTCGTAAAACTTTGTGTAAAATCTTACTTGAATATCAAGTTCAAGTGATGCAATCCTCTCTGTGAGTTGAATATATTTAAAATTCTTCTTCACAGCGGGATCCACATCATCACAGCATACGAGAAGACGATAACGTAAACCTCCAAGTCTTAACCATGCGCTACCGAGATTAAACAAAGAATCTGCAAAAAAAAAAGACATTTAGTTTATCAAACACAAGAAAAAACTGATGAAAAACGGATTAATGAATTATTATCATCAGTTCACCTGTAGAATTCTGTGAATATAGCTCATGAAGCAGCGGAATGATAAGTGGTTCAATTGAAGACTTCAAAACTGAGTGGGTTGATGATGTGAGAAGAGACATGAGACGATTCACATCGACTTGCTGTAATAAATGTTATAAATTACATCAAATAATTATATTATATGTTACATCTGAAAAAGGAAAAGTGCCTTGATCGCATTTACCTGAGCTGAAAATTCGGATTTTATCAAAGAATATTTATCAGCTTCAAAGGACTTCTCATGAGCAAGTATTATCTGGATGAGATATAAAGAAAAATTAAAAAATTTGTGCTTTCAAAATACATTAATAATAATTAATAAGTTAAAAACAAAAGGTTACCTGCTGAAACAGAGATCGAGCAGATGATACAAAGAAACTACGGCACTCAGCAACATGTGGGGAACTTAGCCAAAGAATACGAGAAGCAATTCCAAGTTTTAAGCTATGTGCATTAAAATCATCGATACCAACCGTGCTTTGCCTTTATTTAAAGAAGAAAAAATTATAGAACATATTAATCACGATAACTGAAAAAACAAGCATCAATCGAGAAAAATAGTTCCGTACAGAATCTTGTCTAAAGACAGTGTTGCCACGGGTTGAAAAAGCATATCAGGTACCAAATTTGTCTGTATCACAAAATAAAAAAAAATAAAAAAAAGACAAGGATAAGTTTTTGCACAAAAGAACGATTTGTCCTCTGTTTTTATCAACCGTAATTGACCATGACTAACACATACCTTTTCACAATTCAAGTGATGTTTCCACAATGAAGTGTGCCAATTAAACCACATTTCATTAACAGTACTAGATATGCTTGATTGTGCTGTTAAAACATTAACAAGCGCAGATTAGATAGTTTAAGGTCAAAATCGTCTTTTAGGGAAAAAGTTACACTAACCAGGATTGACAGAGGCCCAAGCGTCAAGAACCCATAAAAGTTTCTGATGAGGAGAGAAATCGGTTGGAGGCCTTGAAGAAGAATCAAGTGAAAACTGCATAGTAGATTCCAGACGCCAACGCAAACAAGATAAACCCTAAAAAGAGCCAAACAAAATATACATATGAAACCTCAAGGCAAAAAAACATCCTTAAGAAAAACACGAAATACCGATTTGATAATAATAAAAAGATGTTAATCTTACAGATTCTAGTTCCGTCCTATCAAGAACAACGATATTGGATAGCTCTTGAAGTAGCATCATATCAAGACCGAAACTTGAATAATCATTCAAAGGAAGAGTATCAAGCCAACAACTGAAGCCAGAAGGTTGGCATAACATGTCTGTGTTCATCACACAACAACTAGATAGAGCACCAAAAGATGAAGCTCGCTCATTAGTCGATTTATATCTTTCCAGCTTGTCCTTTTCATGATGAAACTTACTTAAAAGCATCTGCAAAATTAGTACAAAGAAAAATGAAATTTACTGTTTCAAAATAATGTATAAACAAAGAAAATAATTAAAAAAAGTTTCATATATGGTACCTGATACATGTCCTCCATCTGCTTTAACACATCAAGGTTGTCTTCATCTACTTTGCTCATGATAAATGCAGACATGCAAACACCTTCATAGAGAAGAAACACTAAATCACAGCTGATGTATAAAATCTTGTAATTAGTTTGCTACTTTAAGTAGCCGAAATAGGAAAATGGTTAAATACAAATGTAGAAACAATATTACATAATTGCATACCGTACTACACTATAATAAGAAACTTCAAAGAGAATTGTATACCAATGTTTTAAAACTTTACCTTGCATAGCAAGAAAACGTAGTTCAGGATTGGTAGAAACAGCAGTCTCAGTAGAGTCTTTTTGGGCTACAAAAAAATAGAAGCATGTTAGCATGTAAAAAAGGATAGCATTGTAAAAGATGGCAATAGCAATAACAAGTCAACAACAACAACAACAATAACAATAATAATAATAATAATAATAATAATAATACAAAGAACAATAACATTATCAAAAAAGGAACAAATAAAAGAACCTAGTTCCTGCAAGGGCATCTCTCTTGACCAAATAGTATGACAAAGGTTTACGAGCTGCTTCTGTTTGTTATATATTTCAACAGAAGAAGGCGTAAATGGATGACCACCATATACCCACAGCAGCGACCTCTGTGAATTCAAATTCCACGAAAAATCTCTTTCCAAATCCTTCATGTCATTCTACACAAATTCAAATTTAGTGCAATGCAAAACAAATAAAAAGAAACAAAAAGATCCCAAGAAAAAAGTAATTTAAGAAAAGGCACCTGAAATACTTCTACTTCATTTGCGCAAAACTCTTTCAATTTTCTAGCATCTTTTACCAAAGACCGCCAAGAAATTAACATGCAATCAAACTGAGACGAAACTAACCCATTCCATGCAGATATATGATCACCAATGAGCTTCTTATAAAGTTCAAAAAGCGTATCAAAGAAAGGAGATTCGACTATCATAACAAGAATTTTTTCTTCAAGATTCCTTAGAGATAGCAAAACAGCCCTGTACTTAAACTCACTCTCACCATGGTTAAAGTTAAACTCGCTCTCAGCTTGCCATTGTTGATAACTAACCCTTAGCAACTCAACACACTTGACCGCTTTTTTCAGAAGTTGGCTGCTAGACTCAGATACCGTTGCGTTTAAATTAGCATACTCCAGTGAAAGCATAGGTGTTGAATTGGATGATATCGAATCCGAGTTGTCAACATCACGACACATTCTAATGCAATGCCAAATAGGATGATCAAGTTCTTGGTTCAGAAGCTTTAAAAAGGATGAGAAAAACGAGCAGTGTCCTTGTAAATGGTCACTCAACCATCGGAACCACAAAAGATACACTTTAAGGTCCGCTTCTGTAGCCTGTTCAATGGTCCAATTAGCCGCAAACAAAAGCTTTTTGTACAGATGTGCTGCATCGAATCTCGTTTGGTTGACAGTGTGCAACCCTGCCACGTCAGCTTTTGGGTATGCCATGTCATGCAATAGACCTACATCTGTTACATATGTCCTCATGGAATCACTGTGACATTGAACTTGTTCGATTTTGCGCGAACCGAAAGCATCCCGAAATGAATGTGAGGCCATTTGAGCCCCGAGATACTCCACATTCATGCAGTTTTGTTTAACCGAAGTTTCAACTGAGTACCGTACGAAATCACACACCGTCAACACTGTGGGCCATCCGCCAGGCAAGCATAAAGAAGAATCCGGAGAAGATCCATAATTGTAAACTTCATGCATCGATAGGTAAGAACTAAGCGTTTCATTGATAATATCTTTTCCCTCAGTATGCCCTAAAGAGGAAAGATATGTATGCTCAAAGCTAATTTTCAAGCCCCATAAAGCCTGATTCCCATTTGTAACAAGACGTTGAAATAACTGGACCCACCTCATAAGTTCAACGTTTGAAATGCGGACGTCATGCTGCAACCCAATTTCTTTAACCGAAAGATGCGATTTAGCCATTGCGTTAACTAAAAATTCACCGGGTATATTTGAAAGTGCAAGAAATCGTTTCACATCTTTGAGTTCATTCTCGTAATCAGTCAAACCGATTTTACCGTACGGCCGCATCAAAAAGATTTCAACACCTCTATTTCTCATGGCTCGTGATACTTCACCATAGGTTGGATTAACCGTGAGGAACATTCTGAATTGAGGGTGGGGCCGAAGGGTCAGTGGTTTTCCTTCTATGGTCCCACATTCATTGACCGTTATTGACCCAGATTGCTCAACTAGAGAATTTATTCTATCAAGAACCTACAGTAAGAGAAACAAAATTAAGAATCGATTAAACTTGCAATATAACAAAAAATATCTTATTACTTAATTTGTACAAAAGAAATATAGAATACGAACCGTAGGGTTGCAAAGGTTAGCATTCTCAAGTACAATCCACTCTCCATTCTCTATAGCCTTAATAAGCAATCCGGTAACCCATTCAAACTTTGCAGGATATAGCAGTTTCCTTTGATCGTCTTGCAACTTCGTAACAATCTTCAGCAACCTATCAAGATCTTCAGAATCACTTTCCAAAACCAGTTTTAAATCCTCGATAATATCGATTAGTAACGGTAGCGAACGAAAAACTCCATGGTTCCATTTCTCAACAGATGCAGTTACAAAACTTGCAGAACCATGATCGATAGTTGATGAGAAAGAAAGCCAACGGCTGATCAAACTCTTTCGTTTTGTGAATGTTTTAACAGACATACATGCATTCATGTATCGGTCAACTTGGTCAATGGCAAGACGATAATGACGAATAGCGTTATATTGCTCAAAGCACCCAAGTAGTTCAGATATATCGGTAGCAGAAGAAAGGCTAAGTTCATTTAGAACGTTTCCAGTGAGCTGTGACATTAATCTTATTAAAGAAGTTTTACCAGATGCTGTTGGACCTATTAGCAAGACCAGCCATTGATGATGCAGACATTGCGCCACACTTTCCAGACTTTGACGCTGACCTGGCAATATTTTCAGTTCACATGAAGATAGGGCTGATGCTTTGGTATTGTTCCTTTTCACATACGTGTTTCCAACGATCAAGTTTTCTGGATCAAGCTGCACCCTTGGGTATAAATTTATAACCGGTTTTACTCCGAAAACTTGTTTGTATAGATTAATGACTTCCTGTCGGTCAGTGGAAGAACGCATTCTTTGGACATACACAGTGTTGAGAAAGCAATCGTTCTTTGCACTTCCAGGAGCACCTATAAAAAAAT
>JARYGA010060420.1:0-46520 GCA_030545235.1 Helianthus tuberosus | reverse complement strand
TTCACTAAATATGAGTTACAAAATGACTTCATTGAGCGAGGGTATGAAGCAACAATGATGAAGAAACTTACCTTAGAAAAAGGTTATTTTCCTTCTGCAACCAGATTTTTATTCCATACCCTCCTACTATGTGTTTCAAACAAAACCACTTCTTTCAATGAAATCCCTTTAAAGATTCAAAATCTGGGATATGCAATTCTTCAAGAAGAAAATTTTAACTATTCTCGGGAAATTTTTAAAGATTTGGTTAATAATGTTGAAACAAAATCATTCTTACTGTTTCCAAGGTTTTTGAGTTACTATTTTGAAAAGAAATTCAGTAAGGATGATTTAGCTGTAATAAACCAAGGTGCTCCTACTCAAATAAACAGTTTAACAACTGAAACTTTTTCAAGGATGTTAGCACCTTGCAAAACACAAGCATAGGTGCCTGAGCAGATTTTAGCAGTTACAACTGCTCCTCAGGTATCTGCTGCTGAGCCCACTGCTCATGGTGATCAAAGTGGCAGCACAACTGCTTTGAAACCCACACCAACAATCACCAAAAAGCCCCACAAAAAGAAAACTCAAAAAACCCCCAAACCCATCAAAAAGGCAACTCTGGAGGATGAGATACCAGAGCAAATGCCTGTGACAACACAACAGTCACAAGAAACCACTGCTGCTTCTTCCTCACAGCAGTTGGTACAAATATCTCAATCCATAACCGAAACTCCTCCTGTTTCTTCACAAAAAGAACAGGTTGTACAAATAGGGTCTCCACATCATGATGCTCTGGAAACACTTGTTTCTATCATCCACAGCTCAATACCCGGGGCAAATCCACTTTCTACACCACCCATCACATCCACAATTCCTCTACCAACTAAACTGCTGTTGGATGCAATTTATTTGAACCAGGCATTAACCAGTCATTCTCAATCACCTATCAATGAGAATACACCTCAACAACTGACTGGGTCTGATGAATCAATCTTTGCTAACCCACCAACACAACCTGAGGAGGTTACACCCCTTGAGTTACAAGTAACTCTTGGTGGTAGTCCAAGTGAAGCAGCCACTACAACTGTTGAACCCACTGGTTTACAGTTGGACAGTGGTTTCATTAATAAGACTTCCTTGGAGGCAATTCCTTACATAGCACCTCTGCCAACCACCAGTGGATTTATTTATCCTACTGGCAACATCAAACGGTTGTCAAGTGTTGAAGGAAGAAGACCCCAGTACCAAGAAAAATGGGCATCAGTGGTAGATGTTTGGAGCACACTCCCTACCTCAACCACTGATAAAACCACTGCTAGTGGGAAATCAGATGATCCCATTAAATTGGGTGATGATTTAAAA
Source organism: Helianthus tuberosus (assembly GCA_030545235.1). Taxonomy (NCBI): domain Eukaryota; kingdom Viridiplantae; phylum Streptophyta; class Magnoliopsida; order Asterales; family Asteraceae; genus Helianthus; species Helianthus tuberosus. The sequence continues at coordinate 45,176 of JARYGA010060420.1, read as the reverse complement.
TATCAGGATTTGACGGGTCGTATTGAAAAGCTTGATAACTCTGTTGCAGAACTCAAAGATATGCTACAACAGGTGTTACAAGTACAAAAGGTACAATCAACTGCTGTTCCATCTCAAGCACCTGCTCCACAAAGGGCACCTGCTACCAATGAGCTCTGGAACTTGTTTCAACCTTTTCTCCATCAACAAGCACAATTAGCAGATCAGCAACATGAAAAACATGTCCAACAACTGAGAAATGCAATGGAGTCAAGGTTCAAAAACACTCAGGCTGATCTAAAGGCTCTCAAAACTCAGATCCTGCACACCACTGGCACTGCTCCTCCAACAGTACTTTTCATTGATCAACTCCCAGACGATAATGCCAAAAAGGGGGAGAAAATTCAGGAGTGGAAGAAGAAAGGAATAGATGATGGTCTCTATATTGAACCTGAAAAGAATGCTATGACCAGAAAAATTCCTGTGCCAGATGGTAGTAAAAAGGTTGATGCTTCTCAAGAGGCACTTGATGAAGGAGTAGCAAGTGTAAAAAGAGATAGAATGGCAAAGGATGTTTCAAGGTGGAATGAGGAGAAAAGAGCTTTCATGGAGCTGTATGAGCAGGGTTGTTCTGGTTCAAAGGATACTAAAAATCCTAAGACAAAAAGGAAACCTAAATCCATCCCATCCAGATTTCCAAAGCCTCCAAAACCACCATCCAAAAGCCATCAGCATAAAACCTCCACTCAAACAGCTGTTGTAACTCCTGCTGTATCAACTACTGCTGGTACTTCAGTGGTTTCAACATCTGTTCTCACTTCAACACACACTACTTCAACACACACCACAATTACTACATTACCATCATCATTGTCACCACCAAAAACAATCTCACCACTACTTCCACCTGCTGACAAAAAGCAGAAGACAACAGATGTTATAACATCTGTTGTAATGACAACAGTGGTTGAAGCACCAGTTGTTTCAACAACTGTTAGTCAATCACAAACCACTGCCACTACATCCACCACCACTGTTCCATTCAAATCATCATCAGTCTCTCCTAAACCAAAAAGGAGAAGGCTAATTTTAAAAGATGATGACACATCTCCATCACCAATATCTTCAAAATCCCTGTCACTTGTCACTATTCCAAAACCCATACCTCTCTCTTCAGCTCAAATTTTAAAGCCATTACCTCCTGCTGGTGTCTCATTCCCTCTGGAACTCATTGCAGTCAGAGAAGAAATCAAATCTTTTTATTATGAAGATGACCCAGCCAAAAGGAGTTTGCCATCAATTGCAGAATATCCCAGGCCTAACAATATTGAAGAATACTTGAAACTCAAGGCCAAACAAGCAGAGGATATTGCAATCAAAAACAGAAAAGGGAAATCTGATAGAGAATTTCAACAAAACTATCAGCTTTTACTCTCACAGGTCAATGCTATGGAGCGTTTTGCTAAAAATGTATGTCAGCAAATTTCAGAAAGGGCAGATGAGTCCTTGAGGAAAGACTACATTGAGAATATCATGACCTACAAGAAATACAAGGGGGAGAAACACATGTACAAGAACTGGACCATTCCTGAGCTTGAAAAAGAAGCAGCCAGGATTCAAGACATGATCAAAAATAAGGTCAAGCAGACTCCTCCTGAAAAATTCAAACAATTTGAAGCTGAGAAGATGCTAGAGTTGAGGAGAATGAAAGAGGAGCTGATTACAGCTGATTATGGGTCAAAGAACTCTGTGACAAAGTGGGGAGAAGATAGAGTCAGGGCAACCTATAAAAGCTTAGAGGAACTTAGAAAGAAAGATCCAAGAGTTCCACAAAAGCCTGACTATTCCAAAGCAGAGGTTTCAAAAAGACCACCAAAGCTGCAAGCTAAAAGAACCACTGCTCCAGCTGGTGCTGCCATCTACAAAAGAAGGAGCAAAAACCAGCTGAGTATGGAAACAATTCAAGATCTATTAGCTGGAGATGCTATTGTAAAAGCAGGCACGAAAGTAATGATAAAAGAGGATCTTGAATTGGAACAATCTGCAAGTGCTGCTCAGCCAGCTATGAATAGGCCAGCCTCACCAAATACTTCTGCAAATAAACATCTCCCAAGAAACCCACCAGGCTCAAAAATACAAAAGTGGGAAACTGACAAACAGACCTGCGTATTGACTTTGCTCAGGTCTGGTGGAGAAGTGGAGAAAATATCAAGGGAACAAGCTCTTGGCCTGAGTCTTGAAGATTTGCAGGATCTCCTTGATCTTCCACTTAGCAGGGATGATGAAGACACAGATGCCCTAGACTTTGAACTCCAATTTAAAGGTCAGATAAGGGAACTGTTGATGAGGCAATAAAGATTTCCATAATAATGAAGAGTTTTGGCATTATCTGTTCCAGGGGGAGATTGTTGGGATTGAACCCTATCAGAGGAACAGATAATTAAAGCCAAAACTGGATCAGAGCAATGGATCCAGAATAAGCAGATGTTTACATACAAACCTCTCCTCTTGAAAGTGATTTCATATCTACTGACCTCCTATCTGCTGATCTTACTAAGTGCTGACCTACAACTGCTGCCTTGCATCTACTGCCAAATGTCAAAGACTGATGGAAGACCAAAGCTCTGCTGATTGAATCTACTGCCTTGAGTCTAGCACTGGTGATCCGGACAAGCACTGCTGGGTTCACAGCAGTGGAAGGATGCAGCAGCTGTTTAAGTGTCTTTTATGTAATGAAATGTAATAGCAGTAGTTAGTACATCAGTGTTTGTATAGATCAGAGGTTAGAGTTTGTTAGGAGGTTAGATGTCACTTTCATGGTGATGTCAGCTAAAGATGCTCAGTGGTTTGCTAGTGCCTATAAATAGTTCAGTACTTTGTACTGTTCTATTAGCTCTTGCAATACCGTCTTCTTTGCACGAACAAACGCTGAGCTCTGGCTGAGGGGGAGTTTGTATTCAAGCATAACTTGTAATCGTTGTTGAAAGTTAATTCAATCATTCGATTTCTTGTTGAAAATGTCTTGATCAAAGCAATACTCTCGTTTGATTGTATGCAAAGTTTGTTTTCATATTAATTCCGCTGCACAACTCTTTCATTTCCATCTTAATCTCAAACGTAAAATACAATCAGAAACAAACTCAGATCCAACATACACAAATGTACATATGTTAGTATAATAACCCTTTAATTATATTAACGATACCCTCCCCGAGATGGTATTCCAACAACTACTACAGGCAGAACCACGACAGTCGTTACGGAATCCTGGATCAATCGGGCAGCGTATCTAATACATAACTGGGGTTATAATACTTACAACGGAGCAGAACTTCGTTAATTAGGGGGATATAATACCCGTATATTATGCCTACTCTTTAGAAATTTGTCACACCCCAAATTTCCACGTGTTACCGGTGGGCCCGGTAGGGGAGTATCGTGACGTGGTTGGCAACATAATAGTCAAACAACACAATATTTAAATGCACAGCGGAAGCAAAGTATAGATTTAATTCAACCAAACGATATTGTAATATTAAGTATCACAAATAGTCGAATGTAAATCTACAGGTAGATCAAATAAAAAGGAAACATGTGTTCAACAGTTTATGACATCCAAGCTGGCGAGACTTAATGTGGATGCTAGGAGACAGGCCAGCCTATTTCGCGTAGTACCTGCACTTAACCTTTTTAAGAAAAATACGTCAGTTTACACTGGTAAATACAATCAACCGACTCATTTTGAAAAGAGTTTAAGAAAATGCATTTAAGGCACAAGGCACAAATAATATTTTATAACTTGGGATACTTATTTAAATATATAAACTTGTACTGGATTTACATGTTTCTTATGCGTTCAGTAGCCCGGATCGAGCCGGGTTAAAGATCAATTAACACACCACTTTAGTTATGAGACACTGACAGGTGTACGCCTACACCTGAGTGCTAAGGTCGTGGCCATTTCGTAAAATGATGCCAGGGATATCCGGGACACGGTCATTAACCCCCCAAAGGCTTTAAGCAACAAAACAAATTAAACGGAGACATCTCAATCATTTAACCATAATAAGATTAAATATTCAACGCCCGACCAAGCGGTATTTTATATACCGTACCCAAGCCCGTATAGGGAAATAAGTTAAAAGTATTTACCTGAGCAAGTATAGTTCAAAATCAGCAAGTGCAGTTATCTTTTACTGGTTCTCCTATTCTGGAACGAAGGTTTATAATAACCTATTAGAATCCTAACGGGTCTTTAGTTAAGCTTACGCTTAGACCGATTAGTTTCAAAGATACGGTTCGTACGCACGATAAGCGAAGACCGGATAGAATGTGATTTAGACCCGACAAGTTTGAAGACTTGCTTAATATGGGTATATGATACACATTCTGGATTTTGAGACAAAACCGATAAGGTTTGACCCGTTTTGGCTAATTTATGTAAACTAGTTACATAAACCGAACCGAACGCGCATGAAGCGTAACGGGTATCCGTAATAGTCCTAATAGGTTCCCTAAGTTAACATGCCTTAAATAAGTTGTGATATCAGTAGGATATCACCCGTGACGCCCCAAACGAGTTTAATCTCTTAATAAGCCCCGTAGGGGTATTTTGGTCATTTTAAAGATTATAAAAGGGTTTAATTAGACACCTGTGATCCGGGTCTGAGTTGATCAGTAAAATGTCCTATTTTAACAGGTTATAACATTTGGTAATAAGTCTTATATGTTAAAATAGTTTTAAACCCAAACTATGCGTTAAATACGCGTATAAAGTCGTTTTAAGCGACGTACGGTTTAAAATATGATTCTGAGTTTCCAGGTCAGTTTAACAGGCTCAAAATACTATAATTATTATTTAAAATCAGTAGCAATTGGATTGGCGCCATTTGGATTTGTAAAACTTGTTTTATGGCCTAAAAGGGCATATTCGGTATTTACCGAATTAAGGCGCTAATCCAAGCTTATGATCAGTCTAAAAATAATTAAAAATCTTTAAAAATCCTAAAATATTATTTAACATCAGTGGGTAAAAGATTTGGTATCAAAACTGAGTTTAGATAGGCTTTACACTAATGGCGCCGTTTAATTAATAAACTTGTTTATAAATACGCCATTAAGCATAACTCCTAATCTAGACTTCCGATTGACGTGAAATTTTGCAGACATGTTCAATAATCAGTATTAAAGACTTTTGCACTTTTACATTTTCTAAAATCTCGTTTGATGGTCATAAGGGCATTACGGTCAATATTTAGGCGATTAACGGAAACATCGGATGATTAGGGATTCGAGTGGTATAAACGCAGAGGCTTATACACACAAGTAACTAGGTCCTAATGGAACTCTAAGGCATGTCTAAACCTATATAAATCGGGTCAGAACTGAGGTCAACGCAAAAGTCAAACTTTTGCGTCTCTCGGCTCCGAATCGGTTATAAATAGAAAGTTGTCGAATCAAACAAGCGTATACAAGTTTTTATACTTATTTTCAGTTGGTAAGAATAATAAAATAGTCTATACGCCATTTACATCGCTAATCATGCATTAAACCAAACATAACAATTCTGTTGACTTTTTCGGAAGAGGTTTGACTCGATAAACGACCTAGTCAGGATCCGAATTAGTGAGTGACCTTTTAGGGGTTTAATAACCATATAAATACCAACTTATAATGACCTTCGATTCGACAAATCTCTGGACCGATTGTGATTTATCACAAAGTCAAACCGTAGTTACGACGGTTTGATTCTTAGGCTATAAACGATGTAAAACTGAATCGAGAAGTGTTAGACATACTTACACGTGATTAATGGATGTTATGGAAAGCTTGTATCAGCTTGAAAGTTCTTCAAAATGGCCAGAAGTGCATTGTGCATGTATGTTGCAACTTTGTCATTCATATAAGGACTTTTATCAATCTAGATTGGTGCCAACAAGGTCTAGGAATGTTCTAAGATGCAAGCATGTGTCCCCTACAAGCTACAAACCACTCTTGGCAGCCCATAGTTTCGCAAAACTAAGTTTTGAGTCGGTTAGAGCATGCAAACAGCCACCTGCCAGTGATTCTGCAAGTTTTCTGCATCTGCAGTCCTGATGCGGCCCGCATCCCATTTCAGCATAACCAAAGCGGGCCGCTTGGGACATGTAAACCTGATTTTTATTTTTCTTTTATTGCCTTTTGGTCCTTGGTCCCCCGAAAGGTCGTTTTCACCATCCAACTTGCACAAGAAGCTTTGTTTATTTAATATGTGGGGCTTTAAGACTTATACCCACTTTGTTAAGTCCTCGGGTAACTTTGTGATCACCCGAAAAACCCTAAATTTCAATGTTGACGCTTATTACCCTCGTACACGAATTTTATCACAACTTGCTCATACGATATCGAAACTTCATGAAATTTTTGTGGTACATTCTAGTGAGCATAATTAATCGTTACAAAGCTTCGGGTTTGTCAAAAGGTCACTCAGAGGTATAACTTAAACATGTTGGCACAATTAACCCTTGTAGTTTGTAATCTCTCACTTTCTTTCACAATTCGCTTCGTATGATCCATGATCTATTCATTTAAGGTTATAAACATCATGTAGAGTTATAGCAAAGTCTATTTATTCATTGTTGACACTTTGAACCCTTATAATTACACAGTTTCACTGTTTGTCAACTTTAGTCCTTCAAGAACATTCCTTCACACGTTCAAACCTATGACACGTGTCAACACCTTATAGGACGTAAATTTTCAGGGTGTTACATCCTCACCCCCTTAAAATAAATCTCGACCCGAGATTTACTGAAACAAGTAAGGGTACTTTTCTTTCATCGTGGATTCAACCTCCCACGTGAATTCGGGACCTCTTCGGGCATCCCATTTGACCTTTACAAAAGGTATATGCTTCCTTCGAAGCTTCCTCACCTGTCGATCTTCGATCGACACAGGTTTTTCCACAAATTTCAAGCTCTCATCGATCTGCACATCTGTATAGGGTATAACCACTGATTCGTCAGCGGAGTCAGCGAAACACTTCTTCAGATTGCAGATGTGAAACACATTGTGTATACTACTGACCTCTTCAGGTAAGTTTAACTTGTAGGCAACTGACCCGACACGTTCGATGACCTCGAAAGGTCCTATGTATCTCGGGCTTAGTTTACCTTTCTTACCAAATCGCATCACTCCTTTCCAGGGTGACACTTTAAGTAGGACTTTTTCACCTACCTCGAAGTGAAAATCCTTACGATTTGGATCAGCGTAAATCTTCTGCCTATTCCGGGCAGCTTGGAGATTGTTTCGAATCTGGACAATCTTGTCCGTCGTTTCGAACACGATTTCTGGTCCTGATAACTGGACTTCTCCAACTTCCGCCCAACAAACTGGTGATCTACACTTTCTACCGTATAATGCCTCAAAAGGCGCAGCCTTGATGCTGGTATGGTAGCTATTGTTGTAGGAGAATTCGATCAATGGCAGGTTCTTATCCCAGCTACCTCCCAAATCGATTGCACATGCACGTAGCATGTCTTCTAACGTTTGAATAGTACGCTCACTCTGACCGTCAGTCTGTGGATGGTAAGCCGTACTAAAGTTCAAACGTGTGCCCAAAGATTGTTGGAAACTTTTCCAGAAATGAGACGTGTACCTAGTATCCCGGTCAGAGATAATAGCTACAGGTATGCCGTGTAAGGCTACAATCTTATCAACGTACAGTTGGGCTAACATGTCGGAGCTGTAGGTCTCCTTAATGGGTAGGAAATGTGCTGACTTAGTCAGTCGGTCAACTATCACCCAGATGGTGTCATTTCCTTTCCTTGTCTTGGGTAACTTGGTGATAAAATCCATAGTTACCATTTCCCATTTCCAAGTAGGAAGTTCAGGCTGTTGTAGCAAACCTGACGGTTTTTGATGTTCTGCCTTAACTTGCGCACACGTCAAGCATTTAGCTACATAGGTAGCTACAGACTTTTTCAAGCCTATCCACCAATAATTTGCCCTAAGATCATGGTACATTTTATCAGCTCCAGGATGAACAGAATATTTAGAGCTGTGGGCTTCCTGGAGGATAACATCTCGGAGTCCTCCATAAATTGGAACCCATATCCGTCCATTCAATCTAAGAATTCCATCCTTACTAAGAGATAACTGCTCCTCAGTTACTCCTAGCTTTTCGTTAGGATAGTTAGCTTCCAACACAGCTTCTTTCTGTGCAGCTAACAACCTTTCTATCAAGCTGTTCTTTATTTCCATGCTCTTGGCATTAATTCGGATGGGTTTCACCCTCTCCTTCCGACTCAAGGCATCGGCGACTACATTCGCCTTGCCGGGATGGTATCTTATTTCACAATCGTAATCATTAAGAGTTTCCATCCAACGGCGTTGCCTCATGTTCAAGTCCTTCTGGTTGAACAGATGTTGAAGGCTCTTGTGATCAGAATAGATCACACATTTGATTCCATATAAGTAGTGCCTCCACAGTTTTAGTGCGAATACAACGGCACCCAACTCCAAGTCGTGGGTGGTGTAATTCTTTTCGTGCACCTTTAACTGACGTGAAGCATAGGCAATGACTTTGCCTTTCTGCATGAGCACACATCCCATCCCGGTGTGTGATGCATCACAATAAACTACAAACTCCTCTATTCCATCAGGCAATGTTAGTACCGGAGCATTGCTCAACTTTTGTTTCAGAATATCGAAGGATTCCTGCTGCTTAGGACCCCAGTCAAACTTAATCTTCTTACGTGTCAGCGAAGTCAGGGGTGCAGCAATCCTTGAAAAGTTTTCTATGAATCGCCTATAGTATCCTGCCAAACCTAGGAAGCTACGTATTTCTGTAGGCGTCTTTGGCTCGTGCCAATTCATGACTGCTTCAACTTTAGCAGGATCTACTTGGATACCATGCTCACTAACAACATGCCCAAGAAATTGGACTGCTCGAAGCCAGAATTCACACTTCGAGAACTTGGCATAGAGCTTTTCTTTATAAAGTAGTTCCAAAATGCAGTGAAGGTGCTTCTCGTGGTCAGCTTGGTTCTTTGAGTAGATGAGAATGTCGTCGATGAAGACGATGACGAATTTATCTAGGTGCGGCTTGCAAACGCGATTCATGAGATCCATGAATGCGGCCGGTGCATTAGTGAGCCCGAAAGGCATCACTAGGAACTCGTAATGGCCATAACGAGTCCTAAATGCTGTTTTGTGCACGTCTTCATCTCTAACCTTCAATTGATGGTAGCCTGACCTTAAGTCAATCTTTGAGAAGAAACTCGCTCCTTGAAGTTGATCGAACAGATCGTCGATTCTGGGCAAAGGATACCTATTCTTGATAGTAACCTTATTAAGCTCGCGGTAGTCGATGCACAGACGCATCGACCCATCCTTCTTCTTAACAAATAAAACCGGTGCTCCCCAAGGAGACGAACTAGGTTTGATGAAACCTTTGTCTAGCAATTCATCTAGCTGCGTTCTCAATTCCTTCATCTCTGTTGGTGCCAACCTATAAGGCGCCCTTGCCACCGGTGCTGATCCAGGAATAATGTCAATTCTGAATTCCACTTGTCTCTCTGGTGGCAAACCAGGAAGTTCTTCAGGAAAAACTTCAGGGTATTCAGAAACGACGGGTATATCCCCAATCTTGGGCTTCGGCTCTTCTATAATCACTTGCGCCATGTAGATGACACAACCTTTCTTTAAACACTTAGAGTCCTTGAGTATAGACATTTTCTCGGGTAGCCCATACTGGGTATCTCCCTGGATAGTAAGTGATTCACCAGACGGAGTCTTGATCATCACTTGCTTCTTATTGCATACAATCTGGGCCTGGTTATGCGATAACCAGTCCATACCCAATACTATGTCAAAGCCGGCTAACTTAAAGGGAAGTAAGGACAAAGGAAAAGAGTGATTCCTAATGGATATAAAACATCCATCTAATAAAGTTGAAGCGGTTTCTAAAGTGCCATCTGCTAGTTCCACCTCATACTTCACACTTAAAGTTCTAACAGGTAGTTTCAATAATTCACAGAACTTATTATCTACAAACGACTTATCAGCGCCTGAATCAAATAACACTCTCGCATAAACATCATTTATGAGAAAGGTACCTGTTATCACGTTATCATCCTTGACAGCTTCCTTAGCATCCATTCTGAAGACCCTAGCATTGGTCTTCCTAGTCTCTTCGGACTTTTTGGCGTATTTTGGGCAATTGCTTTTGATGTGCCCCTTTTCATTGCAACCATAGCAGGTCGCATCTTTTATTTTCTTGCAATCCACGGTTTTGTGTTCCCTGGATTTGCATAACCCACAAGCAAAAGGTTTCGATTGTGATTGTGAGTTGGATTCAAACCTGCACTTCCCAAAGTGTTGTCTCTTGCAGATTTTGCATTTGGGTTTTTCACCCGACTGCTGACCCTCTCTCTTGAATCCTGACCCCTTCTTAGAGCCATTGTTTCCCTTCTGCTTCTTATCTGAACGCCGTGAGTTGTCATCCTCACGCTTTCTTTTCTCCGTATCAGTTTTCCTCAGTGACCTCAGCCTGACAGCATCTGAGGTAAGGGACAACGCTATGTCCGTTACTGACCGAAAAGTGGTTGGTCTGGAAGCTTTTACACTTGCTTTTATCTCCGGTTCCAAACCCCCGATAAAACGAGCTATACGTTTAGGCTCCGGAGTTACCAAGTAAGGGACCAACCTTGACAAAGTATTGAAAGTAGTAAGGTAGGCCTGACAGTCCAGGTTTTTCATGACCAGCGCCAGGAAATCAGATTCAATTCTCTCAACCTCGTGTTGAGGGCAGAAATTTTCCTTGATTAGTGCCATGAACTCTTCCCATGTCATGTTGTATAACGGGACTTTCCCTGTGGCTTGGATCAAAGATCTCCACCAGGCTAAGGCTTCTCCTTTGAAAGACTGCGAGACAAACTTCACAATGTCTCTATTATGACAACCACTAATATCCACCACAGTATCCATTTCATCCATCCACGTCATGCAATCAACAGCTCCTTTTTCCCCATTGAAGTCTCTGGGTTTGCACGACACGAAGTATTTATAGGTGCAACCCCTATTACGAGGTTCTTGGTTCTGTAGGGCTCTTTGGGATGGATTACTCCTTTGATTCGAGGAGTGGTGAGAATTACTGTTGTGGGCAGTGTGGGTCCTGGAAGGTGTTCTAGTGTGTGATGCAGAATGGGTCCTCGTATGGGTACCACTTGATCCATGGTGCTGTCTACCCATAGCTATATTAACCGCATTATTTATCATAGCTTGCAACTCTGGACCTGCTACGTTAACTTGGGCATTTTCATTCACTATCCCTGGGTGACTGTTGACCTCGTTTGAGTCTGCCATGTATCTAGAACTGTCACATATCGACAACAATTTATTGGTGAGTTTATTATAAAATTGTCTTTTATGGCAATTTGTTAACCGTGGTAAACGTAGACCAAATATGGTTAATTTATTACTCACATAAATTTAGGATTTCTAATATAATTTATCCTAATTATAAAACAATAACAGTTTTATTAGCACATAAGGCCTAGTCACTGGGACAATTTAGATTTTTAAGCTATGATTTCAGAGAATCAAAGCATGTAGGTTTGAACAAAGTTCATTACCTTTATCAGACAGGGTCACAGACTAATACTGTCTTTTGTCTCATATGAAAATGAGAAAGGCCAGTAGGCATTCCATTACCAATGGATGGTAAAAAAAATAATCATATTTATTAATGATTTAACCCATGATTCATATATCATTTATTGGGTTTAGAATCTTTGAAAAGATCCATATATAGAATGACGTGTGTGATTTTAACGAATCACATCTGCCAGGAGTGTTAACATGTTTTCAGACGTTAACTGGGATTGGAATCTTTTATACAGGTCTTACCATTTTGGCCAAGTCTTATAATGACATGTAGGCTAGGTTTTACCTTTAAGATCCTTAATTGATATTTAATAGGCAGATCATTTACAAAAGGATAATGTTATTTTTGTTTATTTCATGTACAATATATAAATGCATAAATGACAGAAATAAAATTTTCAAACTTAACATTCCATTATAATTTACAAATTTTACATTTTTGCCCTAAACGGGTCTTTTACAAATATTTGCCCACGCAGGAGCTATACATAAATACATGTCCTCGCAGGGACTGTTTACAAACCTAAGTGTCCACGCAGGGACTAATAAGACAAGTCCTCGTAGGGACTAAGTACGAAGGTAGATGTCCACGCAGGGACTACATACACACATAAATAAATGTCCACGCAGGGACTTGATTAATAAGGAAGTACAATATATCACATTGGGAATTTAACGATCCCTTTTCTTCTTCCCCTTCAGCAAATCTGCTAAACCACTTATGAATCCTTGGTTCTTCTTACGCTCTCTTTGGAGGTCTCGCTCAACCCTATCCAATCTATGACGGAGCTCCACCTGCTCAGGAGGAGGAACCCGTGGTGGCTGATGCTGAAATGGCGGCTGGGTAGGTACTTGATACCCATGTGCTGGATGTCCCATTCCCCAAGGGGTTCCATAGGGTCCCTCAGGGTTTTGGGCATAGTAGTTTGCTGCCACTAGGTAGGGGTCGGCCTCGGCATAGTTATAGTTATGGTATGCTGGCGGTCCATATGGGTTGTAAGCTGCCGGAGCAGTATAAGCAGGGATAGGGTGGCCAAAACCCGGTGATGGCGGTGCAATAGGTGCCGAATTCACCTCGGATACTGGTACTGAAGGTCCACCCACCTGTGGGTCTTCATACAGAGGTGGGTAGTGGCTACCACTAGAGTGTTGAGGAGTGGTGATATGAACTCCCCCTGGTCGTACTGATATCCGCGCGCCAGTCCTCCTACGTCTTGGTGGTTCTGGAGGCTCTACGTGAACTGGCGGCGGTGGAGGCGGTGGAGTGACTGCCTCAAAATGTGGACCCCCAGAGGGATCTTGTTGCTGCTGTTGCAGATGCTGGTGAGATGATGAATGGTGAGACGGTGTATGGTAGGATGGTGTATGGTGAGATGGGGTATGGTGAGATGGTGAGTGTTCAGATGGTGTATAGTACCACTCGCATCGTTCGAACCTCGCCATGTGACTATCCGGACCCTCGTAGGGTGGTCCGTGGTAAGATGAACCATCAGAGATCGAAAAAGGATGGTTCCGGGATCCAGTTGAAGCCTCGACGGGATCTGTGTCCTCGTCCATATCTTGATCACCAGAAAAGTGATCCTCCGGCCCTAGTGGGTTAAAGCCCACGTGCTCTGGTAGGTACTCTGCTGGGTTAAACTGACCCTGAAATACCGGAGTAGGGTCGCCGAAAGAATTGTGCGCCGGAGATTGCTGTTGCTGGTCGTGGGGTTCATTCTCAGAATGAGGCCCATAGGAGTGCTGATATGAAGGCGTTGAAACATGTGATGTGGATCGCCTGGCAAGCTCCTCATAAACCCTCCAAGGTTCGTCATGATTGTGACTCCTTGTAGACGAAGAAGTTCGTCGGTGCGAAGGACCTGCCTCATGATCGTTAGGCGCGCTAACTCGCCCTCTTCCTAGCCCTCTGAATATTGGCGGCATCGCTTAACCTGTTAATACAATTGAAGTAACAACAAGGAAAAGTAGTAAAGGACAAAATTTAAAAATAAAAAAAATTTGAACAATTTGGATTATTCCTAAGTTCTTTGTCTAGACTCGAAGATTTAGGAATGTGCATTTGTGTCATTGAGATTAAACACAAAAGGCTAGTGTTTAATTCACTCAATGTTGGCTCTGATACCAACCTGTCACACCCCAAATTTCCACGTGTTACCGGTGGGCCCGGTAGGGGAGTATCGTGACGTGGTTGGCAACATAATAGTCAAACAACACAATATTTAAATGCACAGCGGAAGCAAAGTATAGATTTAATTCAACCAAACGATATTGTAATATTAAGTATCACAAATAGTCGAATGTAAATCTACAGGTAGATCAAATAAAAAGGAAACATGTGTTCAACAGTTTATGACATCCAAGCTGGCGAGACTTAATGTGGATGCTAGGAGACAGGCCAGCCTATTTCGCGTAGTACCTGTACTTAACCTTTTTAAGAAAAATACGTCAGTTTACACTGGTAAATACAATCAACCGACTCATTTTGAAAAGAGTTTAAGAAAATGCATTTAAGGCACAAGGCACAAATAATATTTTATAACTTGGGATACTTATTTAAATATATAAACTTGTACTGGATTTACATGTTTCTTATGCGTTCAGTAGCCCGGATCGAGCCGGGTTAAAGATCAATTAACACACCACTTTAGTTATGAGACACTGACAGGTGTACGCCTACACCTGAGTGCTAAGGTCGTGGCCATTTCGTAAAATGATGCCAGGGATATCCGGGACACGGTCATTAACCCCCCAAAGGCTTTAAGCAACAAAACAAATTAAACGGAGACATCTCAATCATTTAACCATAATAAGATTAAATATTCAACGCCCGACCAAGCGGTATTTTATATACCGTACCCAAGCCCGTATAGGGAAATAAGTTAAAAGTATTTACCTGAGCAAGTATAGTTCAAAATCAGCAAGTGCAGTTATCTTTTACTGGTTCTCCTATTCTGGAACGAAGGTTTATAATAACCTATTAGAATCCTAACGGGTCTTTAGTTAAGCTTACGCTTAGACCGATTAGTTTCAAAGATACGGTTCGTACGCACGATAAGCGAAGACCGGATAGAATGTGATTTAGACCCGACAAGTTTGAAGACTTGCTTAATATGGGTATATGATACACATTCTGGATTTTGAGACAAAACCGATAAGGTTTGACCCGTTTTGGCTAATTTATGTAAACTAGTTACATAAACCGAACCGAACGCGCATGAAGCGTAACGGGTATCCGTAATAGTCCTAATAGGTTCCCTAAGTTAACATGCCTTAAATAAGTTGTGATATCAGTAGGATATCACCCGTGACGCCCCAAACGAGTTTAATCTCTTAATAAGCCCCGTAGGGGTATTTTGGTCATTTTAAAGATTATAAAAGGGTTTAATTAGACACCTGTGATCCGGGTCTGAGTTGATCAGTAAAATGTCCTATTTTAACAGGTTATAACATTTGGTAATAAGTCTTATATGTTAAAATAGTTTTAAACCCAAACTATGCGTTAAATACGCGTATAAAGTCGTTTTAAGCGACGTACGGTTTAAAATATGATTCTGAGTTTCCAGGTCAGTTTAACAGGCTCAAAATACTATAATTATTATTTAAAATCAGTAGCAATTGGATTGGCGCCATTTGGATTTGTAAAACTTGTTTTATGGCCTAAAAGGGCATATTCGGTATTTACCGAATTAAGGCGCTAATCCAAGCTTATGATCAGTCTAAAAATAATTAAAAATCTTTAAAAATCCTAAAATATTATTTAACATCAGTGGGTAAAAGATTTGGTGTCAAAACTGAGTTTAGATAGGCTTTACACTAATGGCGCCGTTTAATTAATAAACTTGTTTATAAATACGCCATTAAGCATAACTCCTAATCTAGACTTCCGATTGACGTGAAATTTTGCAGACATGTTCAATAATCAGTATTAAAGACTTTTGCACTTTTACATTTTCTAAAATCTCGTTTGATGGTCATAAGGGCATTACGGTCAATATTTAGGCGATTAACGGAAACATCGGATGATTAGGGATTCGAGTGGTATAAACGCAGAGGCTTATACACACAAGTAACTAGGTCCTAATGGAACTCTAAGGCATGTCTAAACCTATATAAATCGGGTCAGAACTGAGGTCAACGCAAAAGTCAAACTTTTGCGTCTCTCGGCTCCGAATCGGTTATAAATAGAAAGTTGTCGAATCAAACAAGCGTATACAAGTTTTTATACTTATTTTCAGTTGGTAAGAATAATAAAATAGTCTATACGCCATTTACATCGCTAATCATGCATTAAACCAAACATAACAATTCTGTTGACTTTTTCGGAAGAGGTTTGACTCGATAAACGACCTAGTCAGGATCCGAATTAGTGAGTGACCTTTTAGGGGTTTAATAACCATATAAATACCAACTTATAATGACCTTCGATTCGACAAATCTCTGGACCGATTGTGATTTATCACAAAGTCAAACCGTAGTTACGACGGTTTGATTCTTAGGCTATAAACGATGTAAAACTGAATCGAGAAGTGTTAGACATACTTACACGTGATTAATGGATGTTATGGAAAGCTTGTATCAGCTTGAAAGTTCTTCAAAATGGCCAGAAGTGCATTGTGCATGTATGTTGCAACTTTGTCATTCATATAAGGACTTTTATCAATCTAGATTGGTGCCAACAAGGTCTAGGAATGTTCTAAGATGCAAGCATGTGTCCCCTACAAGCTACAAACCACTCTTGGCAGCCCATAGTTTCGCAAAACTAAGTTTTGAGTCGGTTAGAGCATGCAAACAGCCACCTGCCAGTGATTCTGCAAGTTTTCTGCATCTGCAGTCCTGATGCGGCCCGCATCCCATTTCAGCATAACCAAAGCGGGCCGCTTGGGACATGTAAACCTGATTTTTATTTTTATTTTATTGCCTTTTGGTCCTTGGTCCCCCGAAAGGTCGTTTTCACCATCCAACTTGCACAAGAAGCTTTGTTTATTTAATATGTGGGGCTTTAAGACTTATACCCACTTTGTTAAGTCCTCGGGTAACTTTGTGATCACCCGAAAAACCCTAAATTTCAATGTTGACGCTTATAACCCTCGTACACGAATTTTATCACAACTTGCTCATACGATATCGAAACTTCATGAAATTTTTGTGGTACATTCTAGTGAGCATAATTAATCGTTACAAAGCTTCGGGTTTGTCAAAAGGTCACTCAGAGGTATAACTTAAACATGTTGGCACAATTAACCCTTGTAGTTTGTAATCTCTCACTTTCTTTCACAATTCGCTTCGTATGATCCATGATCTATTCATTTAAGGTTATAAACATCATGTAGAGTTATAGAAAAGTCTATTTATTCATTGTTGACACTTTGAACCCTTATAATTACACAGTTTCACTGTTTGTCAACTTTAGTCCTTCAAGAACATTCCTTCACACGTTCAAACCTATGACACGTGTCAACACCTTATAGGACGTAAATTTTCAGGGTGTTACAAAATTCGTTTAGAAAGAAAAGAAATGAGCGACGGAAACTGCAGGACCCTTGTTTCTATTTATAGGTGACTTCTCACCTTCTCTCGCGGCCCGCCTAAGGTGAGACTAAGGTCTACGCAGCCCGCATAGTAGGGTAATAGGCCTTAGCTCTGATTGGTCATCACTACTAGACTTGACATGATCGTGACACGTGTCAACAACGGGTGTGATCTGATCTCATAGCTGTCGCGGCCCGCGTAAGGTGTAGCCAAGGGCTACGCGCCCCGCGACAGACTCAATTTTCTTGTTTTTATTTTATTTTTAATGATATTTCATATTTTGGGCTTGGTTTTCACGTACGGGGTGTATTTTAAGACATATAGGGGTATTTTAAAATATATTAGGGTGTCAGAAAAATAATTTGGAGGGTTGTTATAGCCGATATACTTATTTATTCCAAAAGCCAGGACGAACATTGTGAGCACCTGCATGCACTCTTAACCTTGTTAAGAAAGGAAAAGCTTTATGCCAAATTCTCGAAGTGTGAATTTTGGCTACAGGAGGTGCAATTTCTAGGACACATGGTGAATCACGAAGGCATTCACGTAGATCCATCCAAGATAGAAGCAATCACAAATTGGAAGGTCCCGCAATCAGCTACCGAGGATAGAAGTTTTCTAGGATTTGCTGGATACTATAGACGTTTCATCAGAGACTTCTCCAAGATAGTTGTTCCATTAACTAAACTAACCTGTAAAACTGTTAAGTTTGAATGGGGATCCAAGCAAGAAGAAGCCTTTAGGATTTTAAAGCAAAGATTAACAAAAGCCCCAATTCTTGCCTTACCTGAAGGAGCTGAAGATTTTGAAATTTATTGTGATGCTTCCAAATTAGGATTAGGAGGTGTTCTAATGCAACGTAAGAAGGTTATTGCGTATGCGTCAAGGCAGTTGAAAAAGCACGAGGAAAATTATACGACTCACGACTTAGAATTAGGAGCAATAATTTTTGCCCTTAAAATTTGGAGACATTATCTGTATGGTAGTAAGTTTACTGTTTATACAGATCATAAGAGTTTAAGATACATATTTGGCAAAAAGAATTGAACATGAGGCAAAAAAGGTGGATGCAAATTTTAAGTGACTACGACTGTGATATTCAATATCATGAAGGAAAAGCAAATGTAGTAGCAGATGCATTAAGTCGTAAGTACCATGATAAACAAAGACGAGTTCGTGCTCTCAGATTAAATCTGCAGTTAGATTTAATGGAACAATTGAAAAATGTTCAAGAAACAGCAATCCAGGATAATGCTGAAGGAACGAAAGGACGGGAAAAAGAATTAGAACAAGGGACTGATGGAATTTGGAGATTCCATAAGAAAAAGGATTTGGGTACCTAGACAAGGAAACTTACGAGATAAGATATTAGAAGAAGCCCGTAAATCCAGATATACGATGCACCCTGGCAATAACAAAATGTATCAAGATTTAAGTAATAACTTCTGGTGGATAGGAATGAAAAAGGATATATCTAGATACGTTTCTAAGTGTCTAACTTGTTTGCAAGTTAAGGCAGAACACCAGAAACCTCAAGGGTTACTTCAACAGTTAGAAATGCCTGTATGGAAATGGGAACTAATAACAATGGATTTTGTTACTAAGCAACCCAAGACCAGGAAAGGTAACGATGCAATCTGGGTGATTGTAGATCGACTAACTAAATCAGCTCATTTCCTACCAATAAAGGAAACCTTTAGCATGGAAAGATTAGCTAGTTATACGTAGATGAGGTAGTGTCACTACATGGAGTTCCACTCTCCATTGTGTCAGATAGGGATAGTCGTTTCACTTCGCATTTCTGGACAAGTTTCCAAGAAGCAATGGGGACACGGTTAAATTTAAGTACCGCATACCATCCCCAAACAGATGGACAAAGTGAAAGGACGATCTAAACCCTAGAAGACATGCTCAGGGCATGTATCATAGACTTCGGTGGAAACTGGGATGACCACCTACCCTTAATAGAATTATCCTATAACAATAGTTACCATACAAGCATCAATGTTGCCCCGTTCGAAGCACTTTATGGACGAAAGTGTCGAACTCCAGTGTGCTGGGCAGAAATAGGAGAAAGTCAACTATCAGGTCCCGAGATTGTACAGGAAACCACTGACAAGATAACTCAAATCAAAGAAAGGCTAAAACCAGCTCGAGACCGCCAGAAGAGTTATGCAGAGAACCGACGTAAGCCGTTAGAATTTCAAGTTGGAGACAAGGTACTATTGAAAGTTTCTCCTTGGAAAGGAGTAGTTCGATTCGGTAAGAAAGGAAAATTAAGTCCAAGGTACATAGGACCATTTATAGTTACCCAACGAATAGGACCAGTTGCCTATCAGTTACAACTACCAGAAGAACTAGCCGGGGTACATGATGTATTCCATGTCTCTAATCTTAAAAAGTGTTTATCTGATGAATCACGGGTAGTACCTCTTCAAGATATAGAGGGGAATGAAAAGTTGAAATTTATGGAGAAACATCTCCAAATAGAAGACAGAAAAGTTAAGCACCTCAAACACAAGAGATTGGTACTGGTCAACGTAAAGTGGAATTCGAAAAGAGGACCTGAATACACATGGGAGCTGGAATTGGAAATGAAGCGAAAATATCTGTCACGACCCCCGACCCACCCTGGACGGAATCGGGAGTCGTGAACAGCCCGTGGTACCGGTGATTATTTTGAAAACGTTGCAGCGGAAATTTCATCAGAACCGTGAGTTAGGAAAAATATCAGAGTTTAGAAACACCGGATTTTATTTATTAAATAAATGGGATAAACCCATATGTTAAAATGGTAGCTTTAATAAAGATAAATTTGATTACATAAAACCATATTTCTTAATTTGATTTAATTAATAAAATAAGCCACTTCTTGATGCCTTTCAGTGCCGTATCCAATGTTGACTTCCATCTATTGTAATTACCTGAAAAGTATTTTAAAAAGGTTTTGTCAGCGGGAAATACTGAGTGAATCATTCTATTTTGCATAATGATGCATAGTTATCAATTACAGCATAAGAGCGATTACAATGGCTTCTATCTTATTTTTATCTGGCTCTCTGTCACAATGGTGACAAGTCACAATGGTGACGATGGTCATACCACTATTAGATCAATGAACCTAAATAGTGATGATTATCCCTGTAGGTCAATGAACCTAACAGTGATTATCCCGAGTAGGTCAATGAACCTAACTGGGAGAAAATTAGTAATGTGCACAATACCCCACTAACCAGTAATTCAAGATATCCACGACTTAGTCCCTGTAATTATAACCTTGAAAATAATTTGAGGTATTGTAAAATAGTTGATAAAAAGAGAATGACTCACATTATAATCATGCAGATTCATACGGACAAAGTTTAGTCTACAGATAAGCCTTGATATTGCAAATTGATACAAACAGAGCTTAGCCTATTAATTTCTCTTGTAACCTAATGCATACGAACTAGGTAATTAATTAATACAGCATTTACGATAACTCACGAGATCAAATTCTCACAACGAACGACAAAGTGCGATACTTAAACATCCATTGGATTCACAACGAAGGACAGAGTATTTCCCGAGTTCGGGTGGCACTCAACATCCTGTCGGAATCACAACTAATGACAAAGCATCACCCTAATATGGGCAGCACTTAAACATCCATTGGATATATTGATCGATCGGAAAATGAATCGTAGCAGCGATCGAGTTAATACCCTGTATCGTAGCAGCAGCACCCTACTAATTAGTGTTTTTGAGACTGTTTCGACTATAACTCGACGTACAGATTGAATTTGATCGTCGTAATAAAACCAGAAATCAAGTGCCACTGCCCTCTATTTATACACGATTTTGACTTGGCTTACGGACCGTAAGCATAAACCCTTACGGTCCGTAAGGGTCACATTTTTCCTATATTGTTGCCACGTGTGGGACTAGGCCTGCTGAGTCGACGAAACGTTTAAATTTGATTTTTTATAATAAGTTATAAGGATAATCGTTGAGTAGGGAATGCCCCCCCTGAGTTTTAGGGGCCCTGATCCTGATTCTGATTGTTCTGATAATTTTAGGGTTTGTGTAGAATCACTTGGGTGTCTCAATTAGGGTTTCCTATTGAATAAAATAATAAGTTAAATAGGACTTTTAATGAGGGTTTGTTACATCAAGGTCCGGGTTTATACTTACAGAACGTTTTTAGGACATTTTTGTGTGAGTCGTTACATTCTCCCCACCTTAATAAAAATCTCGTCCTCGAGATTTACTGAAATAAGTAGGAATACTTCTTCTTCATCTCAGATTCCAGCTTCCAAGTGTATTTGGGTTATGATATTTCTTTTAGACTTATGTCACCTTTTAGTTAATAAAAATAATATTAAGGTAGATGATACAGAATTTTTTTTTTAAAATATCGAATTTTGTGAATACGAGTTGTACCATAAGTAGGATTCAATGATTCAACTGAATTAGTTCGAGAACTCGATGATAAACGAATGAGATGAAATGATATAATTTTCAAAGTGACTAGGTTCAAGCCAAAAGATATATGATCAATAGATATTAAAAATGAATGTGAAAGATTTTTTAGAATCAATAAAATTCTTTGTCAAAAGAAAGCTTACTTTGATTGGTAACTGAGGAAGACTTTGACAGTTTCCAAATGAAATCAAAGCATGAAAAATGATTTGTCAAATATTTATGATATGAGAAATCAAAGTGTTGAGAGGAGTGAATTGCAAAGATACACCAAAAGACAATAGAGTTAGTGTATCATTTTAGAGTTTCAAGTTGTTTTATTTGTTGAAATAATATAATAGCACACTATTAGTGACTATATTTTTAGAAATTGAAATATAATAAGAACAAGTTATTTTGGCATGACCAACCATTATATTATACTTTTGTAAAACAATTGTAATATATATATTATTTGTGTCCTTATCTGAACCGTATCTTAAATATTATGTAATATATATATTATTTGTTACGCATTTTTACTATATGTAAATGGTCACCACTTTTAAATAAATATTATTTTAGTATTTTACCATACTATGTACAATAATTATGTAAGATATATTACAAAATACCGTAATGAAGTTATTACATTTACAAAATATTATTTTGTAAAAGAAATCATTATTATTTATAACGTTAAATGAGAGTTGTAAAAATATTTATTATACAAAATATTCGTACAAATACTTTTGTACATATATTACACTTAATGGGTCGATTTTATTTGATTACTTATTTTCATTTTGAAATCTTATAACGTTTGTGAATGTATTTACAAATGTTGTAAATAAGTGAAAACGGAGACTATTCTTATATATTGTTTTATGAAAATATATCTTTCTCCAATGTATATATATTTTCATATATAATTAAAATTTACTAAATACATATGACGACTTAATTTATATATTAACTAATCATTATCATGGTTGGATATTGGTTAGTGCTGCCTTGTTTAAGCATAGGTGATCAGTCCATGCCTAACTAAGGCTAGGCTATTCAATATCTGCCCCTGATAATAACCCTGGTATTAACACTACTACTATTAATATATTATTATTAATAATAAAATTATCAATAATAAATAACTAAACAATAACTTTTAAATAAGAGTATACCTCAAACATAGTTTTTATATATAGATATATAATTTCTTCATCGCAATGGTTTAAAGTATAGAAACATTATATTTGTAAATTAGGTAGTTCCATATATAATCAATTAAATTTGTATATAATGTTTTTCGATCAACGATGATAGAGCAATAAATATTACGAAAGGTTCGATTGCTTTTGTAATAACTATTAAGAGATATACCGAAATATGAATTTGGGTATCATTATCTGAGCACATGATTGTTTTAAGATTTGCTTGTATAAAAAGTGAATTTAATATAAATAATTAAATTCCGTATATGGTGTGTGCGAACTAGATTAATGCGAGCTTTAGATTTATGAAAACGTCACCACAAGGTGATCGTGATCAAAGAAATGATTTAATGAAGTCGAGGATTACACAAGCATGTTATAGTTCAAGAGAATTGAAATGCTTGTTAGGATTATTCCGAATATGATGGTTTTAATTCATCATATGAAACCTTGCATTGAATATGTATTACGAGCAAGTTCAAACAATTGAACTCGGTTTAAACAAAATGAGTTTTAATAAGGTTGGACATGGTTACAACAAAAATCATGTAAAGAATTTTGAGTTTTTCAAGAACTTCATTGACTCGATATCAAAGAGTTATCGTTTTGTAATAATGTGGTTTACAGTACCAAAAATCAAGTCTAACTAAAGGATATTTGAGTTTGGATAAAACGACAAATTAGAATGAAGCCCTCCAGTGGAAATTCAGAAATTAAACGAACCACATGCGCGACAAACGGTGCATGTGTAACGTGTGGATTTACCAAGAAATGAAATGAATCAATATCCGCTACTACGAAATAAATCCTCCTGGTATGATGACCGTTGCGAAAGTCAACTTATTATATGCAGAAGTCAGAATTTTCAACAAAAGAAATATAAGAACGTTTATCTGGAATTTCGAGTGATAACCGTTATTAAATGACATTACCAGGGAATGTCAAATAAAATGAAATAGGGAATTTGCAAAGGTATATGACTCCTTTTTGCAGTGATAATAATTATGACTCTGATTAAACTGTTCACTGATGATTGTGAAATCTTGTTACAACGTACCTCAGCGAAATTTCATGTTGCTTGTAGGATCATGTGGCAAAGTGCTACTTTTAGTTCTTCTACTGACGGAATTTAACATTGGTGTCATCGTGCCCAATTTATATTTTCCAAAGATCTTGCCTCGAAAGTTGTGTGTGATATACTTCAACTTCTGTGGATTTATAATTAAATTTTCATGTGTTTTCTTGTACATTATCATAACTTTACATGTTTCTTACTTGCGTTAATAGTTTATGGTAACGTGTTAGAAATTCTTTACACTTCTGATGATATCCCAACTTAATTGGTTTCTATTGTTATTATTGTCGCTCGAGTTACTAGGCAGATAATCAAACGAAATAATGTTTGATGTCGGAAAAGAGATTCCTAATAAAGAAATCTAGACACAGATGCTTGTGCTTTATTCCAAATTGTCAATCCTTATGATTTTTGGATTTCCTTATAGATATACATATCTATTAAATCATATATTTCACATACTGAATTAAACATACCATCTATCAGGTAAATGTATTTATCAGATTCATATTTCCAAAAACCAGTCAAATATCAGATAAGGATACTATTTAGGGAAATCTTGTCACTTGTTTGACATATTATATATTCCGTCTTATCCGATTCGCGCCGGAGCGGTAACCTCAGTATATCTGGACAAACTGGAGAGTCTACCACACCATACCCAGTCTTGCCAGAGAAAATTTTCTATTTCCCATAAATAGTATCTTTTCAAAAGTGCATATCTTATTAGGGCTTTTATTCATAATTAAGGAAATTTGTATTTCCATAACATATCTTATTATTATATTGATCAATAGACGATTCCTGTGACAGTGTCAATTTACTATTGATCATTCTTTCAAATAGTGACTCAGGTCATATTACTGTTGATCATTCTCTCAACTAGTAATTGTGGTCATATCACTGTTGATCATTCTTTCAAATAGTGACTCAGGTCATATTACTGTTGATCATTCTCTCAACTAGTAATTGTGGTCATATCACTGTTGATCATTCTTTCAACTAGTGATTCTGGACTTAGTTGTTCCGTGATATTATTTTATCAAATATATTACTTATGGCACACCAAAATCCATCATATTTTATTTACACAAGTACTTAGCTTATCGTGAAGCTAATACTAAGGCATCTTTTCTTAAGTTCAAGTCTAAATGCTATCCTGTGTTCTACCAGTTAATAGCAATCTCCAAACTCTTTTATATAAATTTAGGTATTATTATGACAACACCTAAAGGCTTAAAGCAGTGGCTCTGATACCACCTTCTGTCACGACCCCCGACCCACCCTGGACGGAATCGGGAGTCGTGAACAGCCCGTGGTACCGGTGATTATTTTGAAAACGTTGCAGCGGAAATTTCATCAGAACCGTGAGTTAGGAAAAATATCAGAGTTTAGAAACACCGGATTTTATTTATTAAATAAATGGGATAAACCCATATGTTAAAATGGTAGCTTTAATAAAGATAAATTTGATTACATAAAACCATATTTCTTAATTTGATTTAATTAATAAAATAAGCCACTTCTTGATGCCTTTCAGTGCCGTATCCAATGTTGACTTCCATCTATTGTAATTACCTGAAAAGTATTTTAAAAAGGTTTTGTCAGCGGGAAATACTGAGTGAATCATTCTATTTTGCATAATGATGCATAGTTATCAATTACAGCATAAGAGCGATTACAATGGCTTCTATCTTATTTTTATCTGGCTCTCTGTCACAATGGTGACGATGGTCATACCACTATTAGATCAATGAACCTAAATAGTGATGATTATCCCTGTAGGTCAATGAACCTAACAGTGATTATCCCGAGTAGGTCAATGAACCTAACTGGGAGAAAATTAGTAATGTGCACAATACCCCACTAACCAGTAATTCAAGATATCCACGACTTAGTCCCTGTAATTATAACCTTGAAAATAATTTGAGGTATTGTAAAATAGTTGATAAAAAGAGAATGACTCATATTATAATCATGCAGATTCATACGGACAAAGTTTAGTCTACAGATAAGCCTTGATATTGCAAATTGATACAAACAGAGCTTAGCCTATTAATTTCTCTTGTAACCTAATGCATACAAACTAGGTAATTAATTAATACAGCATTTACGATAACTCACGAGATCAAATTCTCACAACGAACGACAAAGTGCGATACTTAAACATCCATTGGATTCACAACGAAGGACAGAGTATTTCCCGAGTTCGGGTGGCACTCAACATCCTGTCGGAATCACAACTAATGACAAAGCATCACCCTAATATGGGCAGCACTTAAACATCCATTGGATGTATTGATCGATCGGAAAATGAATCGTAGCAGCGATCGAGTTAATACCCTGTATCGTAGCAGCACCCCCCTACTAATTAGTGTTTTTGAGACTGTTTCGACTATAACTCGACGTACAGATTGAATTTGATCGTCGTAATAAAACCAGAAATCAAGTGCCACTGCCCTCTATTTATACACGATTTTGACTTGGCTTACGGACCGTAAGCATAAACCCTTACGGTCCGTAAGGGTCACATTTTTCCTATATTGTTGCCACGTGTGGGACTAGGCCTGCTGAGTCGACGAAACGTTTAAATTCGATTTTTTATAATAAGTTATAAGGATAATCGTTGAGTAGGGAATGCCCCCCCTGAGTTTTAGGGGCCCTGATCCTGATTCTGATTGTTCTGATAATTTTAGGGTTTGTGTAGAATCACTTGGGTGTCTCAATTAGGGTTTCCTATTGAATAAAATAATAAGATAAATAGGACTTTTAATGAGGGTTTGTTACATCAAGGTCCGAGTTTATACTTACAGAACGTTTTTAGGACATTTTTGTGTGAGTCGTTACAATATCCTTACTTATTCCAGTAAATCTCGAGGATGAGATTTTAAATAAGGTGGGGAGGATGTAAGGACCTGCACGAAAATGTCCTACAACACTCCGTAAGTAACACCCCGGACCCCTAAAACCCTAATTTTTATGAAGAAGCAAGAAAATCAAATTTTATTACAGTTAATTATTTTAAAAATTACTAAAATAAACATGTTGAGATAATACAATATCAATTTTATAAATTCCAGTTAATTAAAACGAGTCGAGCTTAAACTCGTTTTTCTTTTTTCTTTTTAATTTAAAAGAGTTAAGTTCAAGCGAGTTAAACTTTACTCATTTATATCCATTGACATGATAAATGAGTTACTTTGAGTTTACCGTGAAAAATTCTTTTTTTAACTTTTTAAAACTTTATAATTAGCTCATACTCTAAATATTCTAGAAAAATTGCAATGCTAAAATAAAATTATAACTCTTGGATGAAGAATTAAGATAAATATAACCAAAAATCAGTTTATCATTGAGAAATTATGTCAAACTAATTATTGCAAAATGTTTAGTTAATTTAATTGTGGAAACATAAAATGCAGGTTGTGTTCTATGCATAAAGACGTGTGGAGCAAATGAAGCTGTCATTCCTTAAAAGACATGCGATGTTGTGGCCTTATTTTATGTACAAATCTTAATTGTCGTAAACCGCCCTTTAATTATTTATGTTGATAATAATAGTATTTAATTATACAGATTGTTCCTCAAGTTTGAAAATATTGTATTTCATGTCTCTATTTTATTGTTGTGTAACAACAACGATGACCAATGCCTCTGATTAATGATGTCATATAGCCATATAGGTCTCTGTGTAATAAAATTTGTTTTTCTTTTCATAACTCCTATCATAACTTCTTACTTGAATTTTAGTTTTATGAAACTTATTCTAACTCTTTTACATATTTTTGTTTCTCATTTTTATAAAACTAGTATTAAACTCCGCGCGCGTTGCGCTGCGGTTCCCGAATCATTATATACACTTTGTTAGGTAAATAATAACAAGTATAGTTATAACCGAAAAAAAAACGATGTTGGTGATTTGCACCACTTGGATTACGACTTTTTACCAACAGTGCGATGACCAAACGTCTTATTGGGCAACCTCTATGGTCGGCGTTGCTATTGTGGGATTAGGGTGCCTAACCGGAGGCCATGGTCGGCTACCCTCCTTCCTTTTCTCTCTCTAATCCTAATTGCCATGTAAATGTAAGACCGTGGGGAATGGTGGGGCGGGGGTTTGGGGCATGGGTTGACACGTGGAACTTGAAGAACTCAATACACAAACCCAAGTTGTAGGGGGTATGGTGGGCATGGCTAGGCTGGCGTGGCCAAGCCACATCAATTTTTTTTTAATATATATATATATATATATTTATAACCATTAAAAACTACATAAACATACATAATAATTATCAAAAACTACATAAACATACATAATAATTACAAAAAACATAGTATCAAAATAAAAAAAACAATCATTCTTCGTTGTCTTCGTCGGTTTCGAACCCAGGAATCGTTGAAACATGATCCACCAAATCAGATCGAAGGTTGTGATGTATATCCCTTGACTTGATCAAAAATTCATTTGACGCTTTATCTTCGTCTGTAACTGTTACGTTACCTGGTTGGGGGTCATCGTGTCTTGTGAACGATTTTACGAAACCCCCCCACTCTGGGTAAATCCCATCAACTAGGTAGTACCCATACACGTACTCAACCCCGTTTACAAAGAAAGTTCCTTTGGGTCCTATACCATTTACCCGATCATTGAAAAGGGGCGAGTGGTTTATGATGGTAATATCATTATGTGAACCTGGCATACCGAAGAACGCATGCCATATCCAAAGATCTTAGGACGCAACCGCTTCAAGCATGATGGCTGGCATCCCGTGAAATCCACTCGTGTGAGCGCCTTGCCATGCGGTAGGACAAAGTTCCCAATGCCATTTCATACAATCTAAACTACCTAGCATCCCGGGTAGCCCATGATAATCTGCGTGATGTTCCAATATTTGTTGCATGTCACTGAACGAGGGCTTTCTCAAATATCTTTTCCTATAAAGTTATAAAATACACGAACAAAAGTTGTGAAGACTTTCTCTAGCTACACGTGCAGACATTTTTAAATAGTTATCCATAATGTCCGAACTATTGTCGTACGCTAACTGCCTAAGTGCGGCTGTGACCTTTTGCCACGTACTAAATCCTAATTGCCCGGTTACATCCGGTTTTTGTTGGAAATAAACATACTTCTCCTCAAGATCTCTAGATATACTTAAAAATAAGTTTCTACTCATACGAAAACGACACCTAAACATGTTTTCATCATACTTAGGTTCCGCTGAGAAGTAATCGCTTATCAACAAATTGTTAGCGGTGTGCCGTTCACGAGCGATGTACCTCCTCCGTTTAGGTGGCGGAGTCTCTTCCTCATCGTTTTCCACGATAGCTTTCACCACCGTCGCGATCGTTTGTAGAAATATTTCCGCACCATCGTCAGATGATGATGACGATTCACTTGAACTTGAAGAACTCATGGCAAGATTGTGTTTTATATGTTTGATATTGTGTGAGAAAAATGTTAAATATGGTAAGGTATTTATAAAGGAAATTTTTTTTTAAATGCCCCAACGGCTAGTTTGGTTTGGCCATTGAGAGCCCGCCATGTCAGATTCATAAACCCGCCCCACGCCCGGCTTCAAACTCCCGCCCCTTGGGCCACGCCCCAACCCAAGCCCACCCGGGGTGGTAGCTTGGGCGTTTTCAGCCAACCCACGCCCTAACCCGAGTCTCATACCCCACAGTCTAAAGTGGAAGACAAAGGGTGGACATGTATATAGGGAAAGTAAAAAGAGGAGCAACTATACCACCATATATTCTAAAGGTACAATATACAAAAGCAACAAATACTAAAATAGCACAATGTACGACATCAACATGCCTAAGATTGTTTTAAATTAATAGTATATAAATTTTAATCCTTTTCTTTTATAATATACAACGACCGGATGATTGATGCATGGCAGATACGTGAAATTGACAGTAGTTCTTTTGTCTGATACTACTTTCCGATTGTTGATAGTGCACCTTGAAGTCTTAGACGATCTATGTATGACTCGACGAACACATCAACCATAGATCACTTTTTTTTACCTTTTTCCTAACTATTTTTAATGCACGTGGCGATCAACTCATCAACCATGTAGTGTGTTTGCATCTCGCGATCTCCTTGTGAGGTCTTCGGTTGGCTAGTTGTCATTTCTAAAACAATCAAAAGAGATGAATTATAACTAGGGTAATTAAAATTCAGAGTAAAATACACGGATGGTCCACGTGATTAACCAAAATTTTGGATTTGTTCCTAGATTTTCAAAAATACACGAATGATACTTGTGATTTGCATTTTGTAACGCATTTATTACTCAGCTAACAAATCTAAATATTTCAGCAGGTTTAAATTATTAGATACTTTACTCTAAAATTTATTAAAGGGGGACATGTTTGCAATCATACTTGGTTATATTTTTGTTGTATAACATGAATACTATGCAACCAACAAACCATAAGGGGAGTGGGGGTGGGGGCGTGATAGGCTCCCATCACTCGTTATTTTTTGTTGCACACCGCCGCCACCTATTCCACCACGCGTGGATTAAATAACGCGTTGAATTGATCACTCGTTGAACATTGATTAATTCGAACGTTGGGCTTCCATTTTTGACCGTTTTGTAACGGTAAACTTAATAAAAAAATAACCTTTAAACCTTTTATATATACTTCTCCATTTTAAACCATTTCACCCACACCCAATGTTGTAGAAGGCGCTAGGCGCTAGTCGGGCGGTGAGGTACCGCCTAGGGATTAATCGGAATGGGATTTTTATATGTATTTTTTCAAAATTATATATATATACCTAATAATATAAAAATAATACTTCAAAATTCACATAAATACTTCAAGTTTCAGATAGTATGGTTCGATTTTGACCGATTTTGACCAATTTTGACCGCCTAGGACCGATTTTGACCAATTAATATAGTCCGATTAATCCGATTTTTGACCGCCTAGGTACCGCCTTTGACCGACTTTGACCATGACCGATTAATTGACCGACTAGCTCAAAATTAGGCAGTAAGTGGCCGCCTAGGCGCCGATTAATCGGCCGCCTAGGCCGATTTCTGCAACACTGCCCACACCAAAACACAAACACATTTCACACAATCTACATCTTTCTCAAATATAGTTTCCTACGGATTCGACGTTTCCGATGTCTAGCGATAGGGCTACCGAGTCGTCTTCCGACAATGAGACGCTAAAATATTTTGTGTCGGTGTATAACGAACTTGATACTAGTTCGTCTCGCCCAAAGAAGAAGATGGTAGACCGTGATCGTATACGTGCCAACGAAGTGTTAATGAACGGACGTTATTACAGACGAGGCTTCTTTCTTGTGGATGGTATCTACCCATCATGATCTGTTTTTGTGAAAGCTCCTTCATTTCCTGTCGAGGCTAAAAAAATCGTGTTCAAAAAATTACAAGAATCGACAAGAAAAAATGTTGAGAGGGCTTTTGGTGTTTTAAAGGGTAGATGGGGTATACTACACCGACCGGTTCGTGCGATGAACAAGAAAGCAATACGTAACATAGTATATGCATGTATCATATTGCACAATATGATAATCAAAGAAGACGGACGTGCAATATCTCCGGATTTGGTGCCGGATCCTCCTACACAAGTTCAAGTTCCACAAAATATCCAACAAGAATTGCGTGATGAAGAAACTCACTTTCGGTTGAGATACGATTTAATCGAACTAGTAGGTTCTTTGGATTTGGAGTTTCATGAGTCGGACGAGGAGTAGAGTTTTTTTAGTATTTTTTTTTTAAATTGTAGCCTAAAATATTTCTAGTATCTTAAATTGAACTAGTATGTTTTAATTTTAACGAAATTTATAATTTTAGTGTTTTATTGTTAATTTCTAATTTAAAAATAAAAATTAAAAAAAATTGTGAGTGATGGAATTCCATCACTAGTGATGACCACGGCCACTACAAAATGCTTATGAGTGATAGAATAGTGGCTGATGACATGACAGGAGTTGATGGGATGCTTGTGAGTGATGAAATTCTATCAGTGACCACCCACGCTCCCCTAATACCATATTAGCATTACATATACTCTTCTTCCTCATCCCTCCTTCCCTACCAACTCAAATGCTTAAAGTAAAACCTGAAAGCTCCATTTATCTCTCCACACCGGAATTCATGGAAGAAGAAGATGATGCACCGGAGGAGCAAACACCAACATCACCATTTTGGATACAAACCAACAACAACCTCGGCCGTCTTCAACGCCTCTTCTTCAACTCCTTTGTTCTCATTATCTTCCTACTCTTATTCGCACTCCTTTCATTGGTTTTCATCATCCCATCTATTCATTTATCATCCAACTTTTTTAGACCAAATTTTGTCAAAAGAAGCTGGGACTCCATCAACTTAATCCTGGTATTAATCGCTTTGCTGTTCGGGTTTCTTAGTAGAACCATTAATAACGATGAAAACGAAAAACCCAATTCCGGGTATGATCGAATTGACACAGAGGTACCAGCCGGACCTCCGATCATGTATGATTTTCAACATCAAGATACGAGTTCTTCGATTGGGTTAAGACGGCAAAGAACTAGCATCTCGTACCCGGATCTCCGGGAACTCTCTCCGCCGTGGAACCACCGTGCCGCCTCCGATCCTTGGCGGTTTTCCGATGACACACATTTTAACTATTACAATGTTTTGGACTCTAACCGGAACTCATTCCGGCAACGCAACCGGCGAGAAAACAATTTACATACTCCGTCGCCGGAAATAATAACTCCGGGAGAAAAAATGCACTTTCCATCACCACAACCGCCGCCAGCTAATACGGTGAAACATAAGACGAAGAGAGGTAAAATATTATCGCCGGAAACAGAGTCGTCGGAGAAAAGACGAGCTCGAAGCTCAGAACCGAAAAGAATATTATCACCGGTTATAGATCCGTACCCGGATCCGAAATTGCTCCAACCGGGTTCACCGTTGACCGAACGTAACAAAGAAGTTGACGACAATGTATCAAAAGAGTTTTTTTCATCTTTTTATCATAAAAAGAAGAAAAAGCGGCAAAGAGACCGAAGTGTTGACAATTTAAAAACTCTGTTACACCATTCTCAACCGTTACCGGTTAAAAAATATATATCAGTCACACTACCACCACCGCCGCCACCACCACCGCCACCTCCGCCGCCGCAACCGCCACGAGCTACAATAACACGAGTGGCTCCGTTTGTAACAGACAAGCCTAGAACAATGACGACAGGTTTTAACTTTAACGGTATTGATGACAGTTCAAGTGGTGGAGAGTCTCCGATGAAGAATATTCCGCCGCCGCCGCCGTTGCCGCCGTTTAAGATGCCGGATTGGAAGTTTGCGGTGGAAGGTGACTTTGTTAGGTTGCAAGGTATGCTTAGTGATAGAAGTGTGTCTCCTGATGGGGATGAGGCCCGGTCTCCGTTGTCTGACGTGGATACGGTGGCGACGGTGACGGTGCCGGCGACGGAGATGGCGGTTTTTTGTCCGAGCCCGGATGTGGATACAAAAGCTGATAGCTTCATTGCAAGGTTTAGGGCCGGGTTAAAGCTTGAAAGAATGTCTAAACTTGGGCCAGGCCCAGGATCAGGCCCAAGTAATAATTAATGGGCCGTGTGGTTTTTATTGAATTGATTTTTTATATTATTTGATTTGGTCATATACGCATATGCTTAAAGTTGGTGCATTTTACTTTTATTTATTATATTTTTCTATAAAAAAATTATTGTGTTAACGTGGGTATGTGAGATGACAATACGCGTCATAAAAAAAACCTACAAAGTACAAAGCATGTGAGGTTTTGACTTTTGTGAAAATGAAAGGATAACTAAAATTATTATATATTTGTTTTGTTGATTCTAGCAGCAAACAATCCATCTTTTCCGGAATTGTTATTAAACTAGTAAATAATGCCCGCGCTTCGCGGCGGGTTGAGTAGACTTGTAGCTTGATTCTTTACTCATTCAATACCGGGAAGAATTGCAGGCGATAACACTTCTTCCTATTTATTTCTTAATGATATCCGACGATCAAAACAATCTGCAACCTTTAACACCGCAAGCTCACAAGTAGCACTTTATAAGCCAAAAAATAAGCAACATGCACAGTGAAGGTATAGTCTTCACAAGCAACAGACCAAACGTAAATCAATTTGAATTTATGTGAATACGTACATAAAAATAAACACGTGAAGCTCAATTATAAAGTTTATAGAAAGTTAAGGGGTTGTAATTGTTAATGCTAAAAATTAAGGGGTAAAGTATAAAAAATATAAAATAGACAAAAGTAAAAATAAAAAAAAAAAAAGACGGGCCAGGATCTCTTAAGGTAACCTGGGCCGTCCTTTTTAAGCCCATATTTCTAACAGAATAATACAATTATACTTTGTTGTTGAAAGATAGGAACTTACGTGTCAACATTTGAAAACCAAAAAAGTTACCTGGCGCAAACCTACGATGATAATTGATATATATAATAATATTTTACAAATTACATATATAAAACGAATAAATATGCATGCATGTCTAGAGACTAGCATTTATCGTTTAAGTAATATGTTACATACAGATCTATATAGAGCTTCTAAGTCATGTTATTGTTAACAGGGGACTCAAAAAGCGTTATGGATACAAAATATACATACATCATACACACACATGTATAGGAGTGTGTTTAATACAGAACAAGCATGCTAAGGATCCAATGGTCATTATTGTTTAGGTCTTGTTGTTATGTTTCCACTGGAGTTCTGGTCAATCCTCTGGTCAACTTGGGTATAAGTGATTCCTCTTGCCTAATTTTTTCAATCCATTTGGCTTTGATTCGGATTTTTTCTATGCTTTGTTTCAAGATCCTGACAAACGAAGGAGTCACTCGGTTGCTAAAAAACTCTTCCACCTCTTCTGCCATCTCATGGCTGCTAAACTGAAAATGTGTTTCGAATAATTTCATCAGATGCATATTTCATGTAGCCGTGTATAGGTCGACTAACGGGTCAAAACAAGTAGGCTCGGGTTGGCCCGACAACAACACTTTTTTATTCGTCTTTTCTAATAAAATAATGATTAATTGATGCATTAAATGTGATTAAAAAAACATCTTTATAATAACAATCAAAATCTCTCATATAGCAATTTGGGAGCTTGTATGCATTAAATTTATATTTTGGTAGACTTTAACCCATTTTACTAGGGTTGCAAACGAGCCGGCTCGAAAATAAGCGCTAAACGAGCCGATCGTAAACGAGCTTGAGCCTGAACCAGAGCCTAAAAACAGGCTCGTCTGAGCCCAAGCTTTGCTTATCGAGCTTGAGCCGGCTCACGAGCCTAAACAAGCCTGTCGAGCCGTCTGTTTATATAATTTTTAATTAATATATTAAATATATATTTAAATAATAATTACTATTTGAAAAATTATTAAAAAAAAATAACTAAATTATATATAAAATAATAATTATAATTCGTATAAATTAACTAACAAATAATAAATAAGCCGAGCCCGAGCTTGAAAACTACTTACAAGCCAAGCTCGAGCTTGAGAAACAAAGCTCAAATCGAGCTGAGCTTGGGCTCGGCTCAGCTCGTTTGCACCCCTACATTTTACTAGTTTTAGATTAAAAATTACCAGAATGGCCCTAACCTTATATAAATGTGTCAAAATTGCAACTTCTGCTATTTCAGTTTATAAAGATCGAGACTACTAACCGGTGTCACTATATCTCTAATGAAACGATGGAACACCATCCCTTGACCCCACCGCTTTACGATCACATCCCAGTTCTCCTGAAAAGAGAACACAAACCAAAAAAAATATATATTATTTAGCATAAAATTAAGAACTAAACGAGAGGAAAACAAACTACAATCATTTATACACCGTCCTTTCTAAATTGATAGCCATTAAGGTAGTTTTAACACTAGTGACAGAATACATGTATCAGAAACAATTTTAATTTGTGTATGATTTTACGGTTTTACCCTCACCTTCAGCCAAATCCATGCTGTTTCACGGCCTTCCAAGCTTATCCGTGCAGTTACATATATCGTGTCTTGTTCTCGAATCTGTGAGGACAGATATTAAACAGAGTTAGGAACATTTTTTTGCTGACATAAGCATATGATGTTTAAAACTTTAAATAGGTAATTAAGAGAAATACCTCATCAGTTAACATGAGGTCTAACGCCTCTTTGACTAATTCTGGGTCCGGAGAAGATGCTATATAACCTGTAGTAGGTCAAATCCTCCAGATCAGCAGAAAAAATCGAGTATGAATAAAACCAAAAACAAATCAAATTCAAAATATTTAATCTGAACAATAAATTCTAGCAGCTAGAGGTGACAATTTCAATCCATTTACCAACGATTAGGTTGATTCAGGTTGTGACATATCTCTAAGAAGTCAAACAGTTACAATAAGATATATAGCTTAAAAGAAAAAAGTCAAACGGTTCAAACAGGTCGAAGCAGGGGTGCAAACGAGTCGAGCGGCTCGCGAGCGCTCGAGATGGGCACGAGAAAAAGCTCAAAACGAGCCCAGCCTTTTTGAGCCCGAGCTGAGATTGAGCCTAAAATAAAAGCTCGTTTATTTATCGAACCACAGCTCGAGCCTGGCATGTGAAGCCCGTCAGGCTCGTCAAGCCTTATCAAGCCTTAGTGTAATATTAGTTTTTACTAATTATTAATATTTAATAACACTTACCCCTTATTAAAAGTTGTCTAGTAAACGAGCCGAGCTTATTTAAACTTGTTTACGAGCCGAGCCCGAACCTAAAAATAAGCTAGTTTAGTAAACGAGCCCGAGCTTGCCAGTCAAAACGAGTATATTATTTATATAATTTTAATAAGTATGTTAATTAAAGATAATAAACGAGCTGAGCTCGAGCTTTAAAAACAAAGCGGAAACCGAGCCGAGCTTGAGCTCTTGTAAATTAGTCGAGCTTAGGCTCGGCTCGGCTCATTTGCACCTCTAGGCCGAAGTCACCCAAATCATATGTAGCACTTATTATGTAAAAAGAAGGGTTGGATAAAAAGTTAGCCCAACCCGTTTCAACGGGTACAAAAAACACGTTACCAACCCCGCCTGCCTTTCTTCCCACCTCTAATAAATGCTTACTCAGAGTTCTTGCTTTCTCTTGAACTGCATCGGCTTCTCTATATAGCTT
Source organism: Helianthus tuberosus (assembly GCA_030545235.1). Taxonomy (NCBI): domain Eukaryota; kingdom Viridiplantae; phylum Streptophyta; class Magnoliopsida; order Asterales; family Asteraceae; genus Helianthus; species Helianthus tuberosus. The sequence continues at coordinate 8,131 of JARYGA010060420.1, read as the reverse complement.
TAGTAGGGAATCAAACCCACTTCTGTCAATAGCACTTGAAGTTCTCATTATCGAAATGTAAGCAGCCTGAAGGAAATAAAAAGTTCTTAGAGGGTGTTTAAGTTAGTACTTGACTAATGAAAATTGGTTATTAATTAATGTGTACCTTTCTGATATCAACTGGAAGGATGGATGTAAACTTATCATTTATATAAATCTGAAATCGGTTCTTTAATTCTTCATGAGTTTCTTTGTGGCCAAAAGTAGCCAACGCCTTAAAAACTTCTTCCCTCAGCAACGTATTTAAGTGGCTTTCTCCAGGTACAGGTTCCATGCCTAATTTTCTGGAAGTTGTTTGAATATTAAAATCAAGTGATTATACAAACTGCTATAATGCATCTACGTAGAAAGTAATTTCATCTATGTGTGTATGTGGAGAATGTAGCAAGCAAGCTTACTCTGCAGATGATATGATGAGATCGATATAGAATTGGTTGAGATGATTCCATGGATCATAAATAGCATCTTTTAATATCTTTGCGGTATCATAACAAGCCTGCCACATCAGCAGTGAAATAAAATGGTCAGAGCCACGTATTCATCACTAGCAAAGTTAGCAAAAATCACAAGATTAATACATTGATAAGTCTTGATAACACGACGTAATCAAGGTCTTCTCTGTACAGATCCATTAAGGAAAGAAGAGATAATATTGATCCTTCACCAGCCTCACAAAGAGCATAAGCATCGTCCAATATGCCTGTAAACAATATATTTTTTCAGCAATCATTGTAAATAAAGATCATAAAAGTAGTTTGAACAGAGGCATACCAAATTTATCGTCTGGTGACAAGCATTTGTCTTGTATGGCTTTCATCAATCTAGCTGTGAGTACACCATCATACTTCACCCGATAAAAGCCTGTGTGCCCAACGTTGACTTTGACCCATGGTTTTTCAGCAATTTCTTGATTCTTCTTGTCTTGTGGCTGTGAACTTGAGAAATAAGAATGGTAAAGGTCTGATATATCCAGTTTTCCGACTTTTGTTTCTAGAAGAAATTTTTTGCAGTTATCGTAGGAGCCCACTGATAACGTTATCGGGATAATCCATTGACCTTCACCTTGCAGTCCTAATGACATAAACCGAGTCTGCAAAGTGCAAAACAATGTTACATGTAATCATAAGAAAATTAATATTTTTAATAGGTTAACCTGCTCAAATTGCAAAGTACAATCTTCCAGTTTAACAGATATAACTGGATGCCCGGTTTGCTTTGTCCATATGTCCATAAGTTTGTTCACTTCAACACCGGATTCTTCAGAAAGAACGCTCCACAAATCCTCTGTTTTCGCATTTTTGTATGCATATTTCTTCATGTAAGAACTCATTGATTTCTAAGGTCAGCAAACAAGTAGCTGGATCAGAAACATATAAAGGATACCGCAGCACCTCAATTAAAAAAGGGTATTTTAGGAAACTGATAGTTTTAATAACCTGGAAAACGTCATCACCGAGATACTCCTTTAGCATACGAATAAGAGAGGATCCTTTCTGGTAGCTTATGGCGTCAAACACTTCAATCACCGAGCTAGCATTGTGTACCTCCACCTGTAAAATACATATTTTTGTAGAACACTAGTTTTTTGACCCGCCGTGCGTTGCAGCGGCGCCATAAGCGACGTGATAAATTATAGATTACAATCAACCCGACTCGTTTCCGAACTAAATTTACGTTGAACGTAGGGTGATCCGAAATTATACAGTTGAATGAAAATGTGTTATATTTGACCCGACTTGTTTCCAACCAAAATTTACGTCAAAACGTAGACCAACTCAAAGCGTACATAAACTAAACACGTGTGTTGGCGTCGTATGCGGACCCGACTCATTTCCGAATTAAATTTACGTCGAAACGTATAGTAACTCAAATTTATACCGTCAAATGAAAACGTGACCACTTTTGTTTCCAAACTAAATTTATGTCAAAACGTAGTCCAGCTCAAAATGTACATAAAAATTAAACATTATATAATTGACCCGACTCGTTTCCAAACAAAAAATACGTTAAAGCGTATACGGTCTCGAATTTATACCAACACGTACATAAAATAAAAAACGTAAGAAATTAGTTTTAGGGAAAACTAGAAACTTTAGAAACTTGAGGGGGGCAAAGTAACATTTACAAAGTTAGGAGTTACTTTTGACATTTTATCAATTTTTGGGGGTAGAAATGGGTTGGTGGCTTTTACCACTGACCTTTTGTTTTAAGGTATTATAAATGTATCTATGTAAAATACAAAAAACTAATACGGAAGACAATGATGATGATAATGAATTCACCTCAACTGGGTGGGACTGTTCCAGTGCATCTAATTGGAGACCCTCAGCAGTCTCTTCAAGAAACTGTGTCCAAATTCTCCATTCGGGAAATAAGGTATCTGTTGCGAAATAGCTTACCTAGATTATCATATATCATAATCTAAGATGATGATTTCCAATACGATTTTAAAGAGAAAAAGTATAATGGAAAGACCATACCCATGTTGCAAAACCCTCATTGAGCCATAGATGAGTCCACCACTCCATTGTTACTAAGTTACCAAACCATTGGTGTCCGACTTCATGTGTTACAACAATCAAAAGCTGAAATGAAAAGAATAACATAGATAATTATTAGATGCATTCTTGAGTCAACGCTTATGGAACCAATGCTTTTCCTTAGAAAACGAGTACTACACACGCATTATATATATTTTCCTACTCTTTGTGTGTTAGCTGCTGCTGAGTGCAAATCATCATGGAGCAATTCGGTTTCACGAAACGTGATCAACCCATAATTTTCCATGGCCCCAGCAGGAAAATCAGGAACACCGACCATATCTAGCTTGGGAAGCGTGTAAGGCATGGAGAAATACCTGTAAAATATCCATAAATTTGAATATTTCTCAACGATTAAAAAAGGTCTAATCACAACATAAGTAGTAAAAAGAATTCCAGTTCGATAACATAAAAAACTCACATGCAATGACATGGTTTATATATATATAGAGAGAGAGAGAGAGAGATGAGGATCATTACCGAACACTAATTATTGCGAGAACAAAAAGAACAACTCTAAATCACTAAATTTTGGGATTTAAGGTTCATGTTTTTTAAATTTTATGTTTCTTACGTTCATATGTATTAGCTAATTGAACCTTCCCCATATATAGGATGAGGATATATATATGTGTGTGATGTTACTTACTTTGTATAAAGTTCAAGCGACTTGACTGCAATACTTAACGCTAACTTTCCATTCTCACTCTTACCAACCGGACAGTATGAACGAACCCTAATTCCTGCAAACAAAAACAAAAGTGAAGCAAGCGAATAAACAGAAGCTGGATGTACTGAACATGTATTAAATCTCGCACAAATTGGCATTACCACCGGGTGTTGTTTCTTCAATGTAATCAAACAAACCAACCACAACAGCCACCAAATACGTTGACATGATTGGGGATTCTTCAAAGCACACAGTCTTAAAATCTCCAGTGATTGTTTCTTCAGAGACAGGCATGTTTGATATCGCTGTCAGCTCTAATGGTACATCGCCAACTGTAATCTTGAAGGTAGCCTGCACGAATTTTGAGTATCGGAATAGCATCATAGCACAAACATTTATGGGACAAAAAAAGAAACTAAATTTAATAAAGATTCTTTGACTCTTTTGTAAAGTTATCATTGTTATTTTCTCATTAATGTTACATACCTTAAGTGCAGGTTCATCCCAGCACGGAAAGCACCGCCGCGCATCAGACGGTTCAAAAGTAGTCGTTGCCATGTTTTTCCTCACTCCTCCATCAACATAAGTCCTACCAGAAACAATCAAATAATCACTATGATCGATATAAAAAGTCAACGATCAACCGACTGACCGAGCTCTAAGTATAAAGAACCTAGAATAACTGAATAAATACCCTTTATAGAAACCCTTCATATGTTCATTAAGAAGTCCACTAAAATTAATCTCCAACACACCATCTCCTACACTTAAAGGCTCGTTAAAAACCAACACAAGCATCTCCACATCCTTGTCCACCACCACTTCACTAGGAACCACTTTCTGCATTTTCACAAACACCTGGTGAGCATCCCAAACTAGAAAATACATAAACACCCAAAACATAACTAACTAACTAACTAACTAACTGACATGGGTATTTGAGTCTGTGAAAGAAGATTCATGGATGACGAGATCAATTGAATTCAAAAGGAGGAAGCGGGTGGATTCCAAGATGGATAAGTTAACAATTACAGAGCCTGAAAAGGTGCAAACTTGGAGGTTGGGTTTGAGAGTAAGGTCGTAACGATGTGGGATTGCGAATTTTGGAAGCCTGTGTTGGCCTTTGAAGTGTTCTAGCTTCTGTTCGTTTTGGTTCATGGTGTTTGTGGTGTGATTGGTTGAGTTGCTCAGTGGAGTAGTGAAGTTGCTGCTAAGCTCAAAAGATGGTTGATATTTTAAGGCGGGTAAGAGTCAATGATGGACTCATGGTGCCGTGTTTGACTGATGTGTGGGATTATACGACAGACGTTGACCGTTGCATCCACCAGCTTCACAGCATCTGTAAGGTTTCAAACAAACTTGGGTCTCCAGAATCCCAATTTTTTTTTTTTTTTTTTTGAACGACAAATTTGGATCACTGACGGACCACTGGAGTATCATCGTGCCACCAGCGGAACCACCCGATCATATCTATCTCCACAAGGCATAATGCCTATACACCAATTCAGGAGGAAACCCAATAAATATGGAAAAACCCCATTGTGGGAATCGAACCCAGGACCTATTGGTCCCAAAGTCTTATCACACTCCCAAGATGCCACTAGGCTATAAAGCCATGGGCAAAAAAAAAAAAAAAAGAATCCCAATTTGATTTTTTTTTGGAGGATGGTACCTTTTCCTTTGTATAAAATCATATTATTTTTTTGGCTAAAACTATCCACACACCCTATCTGCTTATCTAGACACTCTTTGTCTCGTATATGCCTCGTATAGGCCTATACGAGGCATATAGGGTTACATCAAATTCAGTGTCTGACTCATGTCAGTTCTGGTTTGACTGCTCCTATATGCCTCGTATAGGCCTATATGGGGCGTATATGACCCCTCGTATAGGTCTCATATATGACCCATGCCCCATATATGCCACGTATAGGCCTACATGGGGCGTATATAAGGTTTTTTTTTTAACAAACATTTTATACAATATTAATCGTTTTAGCAAACTTTTATACAAAAACAAGTTTTCTATTTTAAATAAATAAAAATAACAAGTACATGATATGATACAACACCTGTATAGGCCTATACGAGACCTAAACCATACCTATAGTCCTATGCGAGACCTATACTACACCTACAGGCCTATACGAGATATTATAATTAATATGAGTTTTTTATAATTAATATTAAAGTTATTATAATTAATATGAGTTTTTTATAATTAATATTAGTGTTATTGATATTAATATGAGTTTTTTATAATTAATATGAGTGTTACTATAATTAATATGAGTTTTTCATAATTAATATTAGTGTTATTGATATTAATATGAGTTTTTTATAATTAATATTAGTGTTATGTATATTAAAAAGAGAAAACAAAAAAAATTAAAAATAGAGTAAATTACAAAACTCGTCCTTTATGTATGTCACTTATTGCAAGCTGTGTCCTTTATCTTCAATATTTACAAGAAACGTACTTGATGTTTGCAAACCCTTGCAAGTTATGTCCTTTAGTCCTAACACAGTTGGTTTTCATGGTTAAATTTGACTAAGTCAACCCCATATAAGGGTATTTTGGTCATTTTACCCTATTTAATCAAATTAATAAATTAAAAATCCAATCCACTCCTTAACTCTCTCTCCCCCTACCCCTACTAGGTCTCTCTCTCCTTACTCAGCATCTTCTTCATACCTACTAACCGTCTCCACACCTAAATTCAAACCAAATCAGTAATTCATCCAATAAAAAAACAGAATATAAGCACAATAACAAAGGCGATTCATTCGAAAAGGGAAATTAAAGGCGTTTGCTTTTCAGATTGTAAAAAATTAGGGTTTTGAGGCGTATGAAAAAGGTGTGTACGAACTTACGTGAGAACATTGAGCTGTGGATGCTTGTAGAGATTGAATTTGAAGGTCCGATGAGGTTTAGGGTTTGAATTGGTGAGAAGATGAGGGATTCAAGAGAGATAAAGTGACCGTAAGAAATTTTCAACGAACTGTAGAATGAGCTTAGGTTGGGTGCCGAAGCGGAGGTTCGGGTGACTTCGGCTGCAAGCCGTTCTCGGCAAGTTCGACGGTGGCGGTGTCTAGATGACGATGATAACAAGAATCCGGCTAGCATCATCGCCCTCCTTCAGCGACCAGGTTCAATAAATAAATTTGGGGGTCCTTGTTTTGAGGAAGAAATATGGGGATCTTTGATTTGGGGAAGAAAGTGTGTGTGAAGAGAGGAGGCAGATCGGTGGTGGTGGCAGGTGAAGTGGTGGTGGTGGTCGTGGCACATGGTGGGGTGGTGGTGGTCCTAGATGGAGAAAGTGTGTGTGAAGAGAGAAGAGAGATGAGACAGATCGGTGCCGGAGGTGGCAGATCGGTGATGGTGGTGGTGGCAGGTTGGTTGTGGTGGTGGGGGTTATGTATGTGGTGTCTGTATATATACATATATAATTTTAAAATTGTTTTATTTATTGTTTTATGATTATTTATTTTAGCATTTAGGATTAAATGACCAAAATACCCTTATGTGGGGTTGACTTAGTCAAATTTAACCATGAAAACTAACAGTGTTAGGACTAAAGGACGTAACATGCAAGGATTTGCAAACATCGAGTACGTTTCTTGTATATATTGAAGATAAAGGACATAGTTTGCAATATGGTGTTAACATAAAGGACGAGTTTTGTAATTTACTCTTAAAAATACATGCCGCATATAGGGCTAGACTGGGCGTATAGCGGGGTCTAAAAGACCATTATAGCCCTGTTTTGTCCCCAGTCTAGGCCTAAAAAAAAGGGCAGGTGCACGGTACCCCTGACCGCGGAGGGGATCCCCCCTCCCAGTTCACCACCCGACAAGGATCCCTGGCGGCAAATACCCTCCCAACACTTGGGGTTCGAGAGAGGTGGGGTTGCCACGTCTCGAACACGAGACCCCAACGATCCAAGTGTTGGAATATGGGTGTCGGTGGCCAACTGAGCTACCCCAGTTGGTTCAGTCTAGGCCTAACTCAGGGGTAAAATGGTAATTTGCATTATATACATACGCCTCATACAAGCCTATACTAGGCATATAAGAGAGGCAAAAAAGACCAATTTACCCCCAGTCTAGGCCTAACTCAGGGGTAAAATGGTCTTTTTGTCTATACGCCCCATATAGGCCTATACGAGGCATATAAGACAAAATATGACATAATCAGAGATTCTCTTGGAAATTGAAAAAGGTTATACGCGGCGTATAGACCTATACGAGGCGTATACGAGGGTGTGTAAATAGGGACTAGGGTGTGTGAATATGTAGACCCTTTTTTTACACTACGAAAATAGTACGGAGAAAGAGTTAGGGGTAGTCAGTGCTACCCTTCTAATAATGCTTATCACTATTATTGTATTTTTCTTGTTGATTTTGAAGAAGTTGAGGGGCGGCTAAACATTTTGTGGGCAAGAAAAAATATCGAGGTTTTTTTTGTGTTTAGATGTTTGTCAATACGATATAAAATTTTTGTTCGTTTTGGATTGGGTTGGGTTGAGTCACATATTGTATGAAGAGTTTTGTTATGATGAGTTTGAATGTTATTTCACAAAGCATTTTAGGCTTTGAATCAATTTAACGGGAAAATAATACACCAAACACGAAAGTGTCAACTTATGACAAGGCGCATGACTATAGCTTGGGTTGCCTCACTTTTGGTCTCTAACCATATGCTTTCGGATTCCACATAAAAGAAGAAAAATACACTTTTCATGATTTTACTGAATATTAATATGATCATTCGTCTCTGTTTGATGAATCTTCTTCGATTGTTCCATTTCAAAACCACTTGAAATTGATAGGTAAATGAAGTTGAGGTCCATGATAACTTGGGGGCCCAAGGTTCATGTCA
>JARYGA010060419.1:42010-90203 GCA_030545235.1 Helianthus tuberosus | reverse complement strand
ATGCATCCTAGCAATCAACATCAAGCAACATCACCTAAAACATATGTAAAAACAAAGTCAGCAAAGAAATGCTGGCGAGCACATAGTTTTTGTGTGAGTGTCAGATTCATGGCTCGTTTACATGTTGAAATATCTCGTACAACTTCGTTAATCGATATTAGAAACCTTGTTTTGTAAATTGTTTGCATTGTAAAATGAATAACCAAGTCAAAACAGATTGGTTATAATTTATAAACCTCGATGCCATGAATCTTAACCCAAAACATTTGTTTATGTAAACCAAATCATAAATCGTTCTCGTAATAAAACTCGTATGGTTTATATAGTTTCGTAAACATCGTTGTGTGACATCGTTTAACTCGTTCTCGTTAATGATCATCGTTCATTTGTTTAAATCGTTCATAAAATCGTTCAAGTCGCAAAGCTTTTTAAAATATATATGAACTCATATATATATATATATATATATATATAAATACACCAATATAATAAAAAATAATAACTTTTCGAGAAATCGCAAAGTTATGTGAAAATTCTAAGTATCGGAGAAACTTATGTATCTTTGTGAGTTTTGATTATTAAATCGTTCTTATTTAATTTAGGACGAATAAACAATTTGAGGGATTGTGTTAACATATAAAAACGCACCCAAAGGTGAGTACATAGATCCCCTATTTTTACATGTTTTCGATTGTTTTGGGGTGATTCATATGTATCAAAACGATTTCGATATTTTAACGATGATTTCAAAAACGATTAAGATGGTTTATACTAAATTAATAACGATTTCGACAATGTGAACGAACTTGTTGGTTGTAGTTACATAACGAATGACATTCATTAATTTTGGCCGAATCGACCAGTATTAGGTTATGGTACCATAGGATCTGACAAATCCCGTTATCAGACTGCACCCATGGTTATGTGTGGGTTAGGTGGGTAACGACTGAATCTGTGATTGTTAACTTACCCTTTGGTGGTTTGTTAATACGAGTTGAACGATGGACGAGTTACGAAGGTTTGAATGTTATAAGCGATTTTACGTGGTCGGGGTGTGACAGAAGAGTTGAGTAATGCAGTTTGTTGTTTTTACGTAATGCAGTTGTTTTTACGTTTAGAGCCAACTGAACTTGGCTCTGATACCAACTCTTATGTCACACCCCGACCACGTAAAACAACAAACCATAACGGAAACGTCGGGGAGTGTTGTAACATAATTATTATTCCGTAACCATGGATACAAAAGATTTTCGTTTTATTTAATCATTAAGTAATTTACATTATTTTAGCATGAAACAAGCAAGTTATATATCGACTATCATTGTTATTATGTCACTAAGGTCTCGTCCATGTCCTATGTGACTCATGCATCCTAGCAATCAACATTAAGCGACTTCACATGAAACATATGTAAAAACAAAGTCAGCAAAGAAATGCTGGCGAGCACATAGTTTTTTTGTGTGAGTCTCAGATTCATGGCTCGTTTACATGTTGAAATATCTCGTATAACTTCGTTAATCGATATTAGAAACCTTGTTTTGTAAAATGTTTGTATTGTAAAATGAATAACCAAGTCAAAACAGATTGGTTATAATTTATAAACCTCGATGCCATGAATCTTAACCCAAAACATTTGTTTAAGTAACCAAATCGTAAATCGTTCTCGTAATAAAACTCATATGGTTTATATAGTTTCGTAAACATTGTTGTGTGACATCGTTAACTCGTTCTCGTTATAGATCATCGTTCGTTTGTTTAAATCGTCCAAATCGTTCCAAATCGTTCTCGTTTTAATTGTGAAAACTACTTTTGGTCGTCTCGCTAATAACATTCAAACCTTCGTGACTTGTTCATCGTTCAACTCGTATTAACAAACCACCAAAGGGTAAGTTAACAATCATCAGGTTCAGTCGTTACCCACCTAACCCACACATAACCATGGGTACGGTCTGATAACGGGATTTGTCGATCCTTTGGTACCATAACCTAATACTGGTCGATTCGGCCAAAATTAATGAATGTCATTCGTTATGTAACTACAACCAACAAGCTCGTTCACATTATCGAAATCGTTATTAGTTTAGTATAAACCATCTTACTCGTTTTGAAACCATCGTTAAAACATCGAAATCGTTTTGATACATATGAATCACCCCAAAACAATCGAAAACATGTAAAAAAGGGGATCTATGTACTCACCTTTGGGTGCGTTTTTATATGTTAACACAATCCCTCAGATTGTTTATTCGTCCTCAATTAAATAAGAATGATTTAATAATCAAAAACTCACAAAATACATAAGTTTCTCCGATACTTAGAATTTTCACATAACTTTGAGATTTCTCGAAAAGTTATTATTTTTTATTATATCGTAATACACATAATCTTGTCAACACTAACACATCATCATACACATATTGTAAAACACATAGCACATTGTAACACATAAAATTTACCCATGAACAACCCATTCTAGTGTACATTGAAAAACACGTATTTTAGTGATTCGGTAACGTTTTTTGGGCGCCGGAAGTCACGTATGACTAACCAAACACCAAGTAAACTTAATATAAGTTAAGATACTTATTTTTATAGCAAAAATATCAGTTTGGTTACTGATCTAAAACAGTTTTATAAAAATCCTCCGAAAAGCCGATTTTTAACCGTTTTACCGCATAGTTTTGCGTCGAACGTTACCCTAACCATCCCAAATCGAAATGAATTGATATTTTAACATAACCCATGTTATTTACTGAACAAAATAGTGGTTATACTCATGATAGTGCAGGTCTCACATAAAGCACTTAAATCATGCAAATTTCACATATTTTACCACTTTTTAAGCTACATGTACAACATGCAAAGCTATCAAACCTATGTCAAAGTTCCATGCCATCATAATATACCAAATAATGTTATTTTTAGTGTTTATAATCTGATCTAAAACATTTTGGTCATACAATCCCTTTTTATCATTTCTTGAGCTTTAAATCAACATGTATCCTCGTGTACAAGTGTCTAAAGCATACTATCATATCACCAACATTTCATATGAGTTTAGATGCATCAAATATGCAACTTATTCATGTTTATTTGCTGATGTATTTGAACATTTATCATATCATGCTTAGATCATTAAACACTTGCATTTTACCTATCATTCAAGAACAAGCAACAACTTAAACAAGTACTTATCAAGAAATCAAACTTCAAAACTCATACAGACACATATATATATGTATGGTTATATACATACATAAACATCACCATTTTTTTTGTATCAAGACCCATTTCATTTTAGATTTCAAGTTTGTGAAAAGACCCATTTCATAATAATAGCTGGGTCATGAAGCCAAGGATTGCAGGAGCTCACGTCCTGCGAATCAGAATCGTCAACAGCAGCCACAAGCTCCCTAGAATCAACAGCAGCAACATCAGGGTAACAGGGGATGCTATTAGTGTGGTGCTGAAGGTCACTTCAAGAGAAACTGCCCCAGTTGAACCAGAAACAGAACAACAACAACAATCAGGAGAACAGAAACAATAATGTGGGAAATAATGATGGCAATGGAGCCAGGGGACGTGTTTTCGTGCTGGGTCAGGGTGATGCAAGGAACGATCCTAACGTTATGATGGGTAAGTTTCTTCTGGATGACTTCTTTGTTACTGTTTTATTCGATTCGGGTGCCGACACTAGTTATGTGTCCTTAAAAGTTAGTCAAATGCTTAAGCACACCCCAACACTTTTGACCATCAAACACATGGTAGAGCTAGCAAACGGTAAAAGTTTAGAGGCCACACACATAGTTAAGGGTTGTAATCTTGTTCTTGCTGATCAGACCTTCTCTATCGACCTCATTCCTATCGTTCTGGGTAGTTTCGACATTGTTATTGGGATGGATTGGTTATCTCATCAGGAAGCGGAAATTCTTTGCAACGAGAAGATTGTCCGCATTCCTCGTTCTGGTAAAGAACCCCTAGTGATTCGTGGCGACAAGAGTGGTGCTGTTGTGGGCATCATCTCTTTCCTTAAGGCCCAGAAGTGGTTGCGAAAGGGCCACACTGCTATTCTAGCCCTTGTTTCTGATACATCCTCGAAGGAAAAGAAGATAGAAGACATTCCTATTGTGCGCGACTTTCCTGAGGTATTTCCTGAGGAATTACCTGGTCTTCCGCCTCATCGACAAGTCGAGTTTCAAATCGAGCTAGCTCCTGGAGCAGCACCAATAGCTCGTGCACCTTATCGTCTAGCTCCATCAGAACTTGAAGAACTGTCCTCGCAACTACAAGACCTCTTGGACAAGGGTTTTATTCGTCCTAGCTCTTCACCCTGGGGAGCTCCAGTCTTGTTTGTGAAGAAGAAAGACGGTACTTTCAGAATGTGTATTGACTATCGCGAACTCAACAAGGTGACTGTGAAGAATCGTTATCCCCTCCCACGTATTGATGTCCTATTCGACCAGCTGCAAGGGTCGAACTTCTACTCTAAGATTGACTTAAGATTGGGCTATCATCAGCTGAGAGTCCGAGATGAGGACATCTCCAAGACAACATTCAGAACTCGCTACGAGCACTATTAGTTTCTGGTCATGCCTTTTGGATTAACAAACGCACCTGCGGTCTTCATGGATCTCATGAATCGAGTGTGCAAACCTTACCTGGATAAGTTCATCATAGTTTTCATCGACGACATCCTGATCTATTCGAAGAGTCAGGAAGAACACGAGCAACACCTGAGGCTTATTTTGGAACTTCTTCGAACAGAGCAGTTGTATACCAAATTTTCGAAATGTGACTTCTGGCTTCGCGAAGTCCACTTTCTAGGCCACGTAGTAAACAAGGATGGGATTCATGTTGATCCATCCAAGGTAGACTCGATCAAGAACTGGCCTGCACCCCGTACACCAACAGAAATCCGCCAATTCTTGGGTTTGGTGGGCTACTACAGAAGGTTTATCAAGGATTTCTCAAAGATTGCGCAACCTCTCACTTCACTGACTCAGAAGGGTGTCACCTATCGTTGGGGTGATGTACAGGAGTCCGCATCTCAGTACTTAAAGGAGAGACTTTGTAGCGCGCCTATTCTTTCATTACCTGAAGGCACATATGATTTTGTGGTTTATTGCGACGCGTCTATACAAGGATTGGGCTGTGTGTTGATGCAACGAGATAAAGTCATTGCTTATGCATCACGCCAACTTAAGGTTCACGAAAGGAACTACACTACACACGACTTGGAATTGGGAGCGGTTATTTTCGCACTTAAGATATGGAGACATTACCTGTACGATAGCAAGTGCACCATTTACACCGATCACAGGAGTCTCGAGCATATCTTCAAGCTAAAGGAGTTAAACATGCGACAACGTTGATGGGTCGAGCTCTTGAATAATTACGAATGTGCGATCAAGTACCATCCGGGCAAAGCCAATGTTGTGGCCGATGCCCTCAGTCGAAAGGATACTACACCTAAACGAGTGTGTGCGTTACAACTTACCATCCAATCTAGTCTTCCTACCCAGATACGAGATGCTCAGGTTGAAGCGTTGAAAGCAGAGAACATCAGGGCTGAGTCCTTACGAGGATCGAGGAAGCGGTTAGAACAAAAGGAAGACGGCGCCTACTATGTAACAGGGCGCATATGGGTCCCACTTTACGGAAACTTACGCGAGCTTGTGATGGATGAAGCGCACAAGTCTCGTTACTCAGTACATCCTGGTTCGGATAAGATGTACCACGACTTAAAGACTACATACTGGTGGCCTAGCATGAAAGCCAACATAGCAACCTAAGTCAGTAAATGCTTGACTTGTGCTAGGGTCAAGGTCGAATACCAGAAACCATCAGGCCTACTTCAACAACCAGAGATACCTAAATGGAAATGGGAGCAAATTTCCATGGATTTCGTTACTGGCCTGCCTAGATCTCAACGCGGAAATGACACTATTTGGGTGATAGTGGATCGATTGACTAAGTCTGCACACTTCTTGGCTATCAAGGAAACCGACAAGTTTTCTACTCTAGCAGACGTCTACCTAAAGGAAGTAGTATCAAGGCACGGAGTGCCAACCTCCATCATTTCTGATCGTGACTCACGTTTTACATCTGAATTGTGGCAAGCTATGCACAAGTCCTTTGGCTCTCGATTAGACATGAGCATGGCATATCATCCACAGACGGATGGGCAATCTGAACGCACCATCCAAACCCTTGAAGACATGCTTAGGGCATGTGTAATCGACTTTGGAAATGGCTGGGAAAAACACCTCCCGTTAGTGGAGTTTTCGTATAACAACAGTTACCACACCAGTATCCAGGCCGCTCCGTTCGAGGCATTGTAGGGATGGAAGTGCCGATCACCTCTTTGTTGGGCAGAGGTTGGCGACAGTCAAATCACTGGCCCAGAACTTGTAGTGGACACAACCGAGAAGATTGCTCAGATACGACAACGAATGGCAGCAACTCGTGACTGTCAGAAAATCTATGCTGATAAGCGAAGGAAACTACTCGAGTTCCAGGTTGGGGATCGAGTGCTACTTAAAGTCTCACCTTGGAAAGGTGTAGTTCATTTTCGCAAACGAGGCAAACTCAACCCGCGATACGTTGGACCCTTCGAAATCATTGAGAAAATTGGCAAGGTAGCCTACAAACTGAATCTACCGGCAGAACTTAACGGAGTTCACAATGTTTTCCATGTGTCGAATCTGAAGAAGTGTCTGTCAGATGAGACCCTCATAGTTCCTCTCAAGGAGCTCACTATCGACGATCAACTGCGATTCGTCGAGGAACCAGTAGAGATTACTGATCGAGATGTTAAGGTTCTCAAGCGTACCAGAATACCTCTTGTCCGAGTTCGTTGGAACTCCCGTCATGGCCCAGAGTATACCTGGGAACGAGAAGACCAAATGAAACTCAAGTATCCCCAGTTGTTTGAGAAAAGTGCAACCACTAATGAGGCTGAAGCTACTGCGGAATTTCGGGACGAAATTCCAAACCAACTAGGGGATGATGTGACACCCCAGGAAAACCAGGAAACCACGCAACTTAACTAGCTTCCTCAGTAACCACGTGCTAAATTTCGGGATGAAATTTTCTTAACAGGGGGAGAATGTGACAACCCTCATAATTATATGTATCCGTACGATTAATTAATATTAAATTGTGCTTAATGATTGTGTAGAAAATTGACTAAATACTCCTGAATGCTTTCCTAAATGTTGAGAATTAAAAGTGTTACAAATAGTTACATAAAAGACACTATACGAAACAACTTAGCACTTTAACGAAACGGTATCTAACCGAACAACCGGACATTACCCGGAACACCAAAATTTTGCCAGAAATATTGTTGTATTATTTTTGGACTAGTTATGGTCCCCGAATACCCCAACACATTATATAAAGTGTCATACAAATAATATACTAGATGTTACACTCAACACCCTAACCATTTACCTACTTACCCACAAAATTTACAATTAACCCCCCCATATCATAATTTACGGCCCATGTAAAGGACCCCACCACTAGATTTCATTTCAATATTTTAATGGGATCTTGCTTGATCACTTAAACAAAATATAAAATGAGATCTTTATATGTATGGCTCCTTAGATCACAAAATCTTTCCATATCATTTCATATCCCACAAGTTCACCCCAACTCCCTCAACATCTCTCTCTCCCTCTCGGCTCACTCTAGTGCCACCACCACCACTTTGTCACCACCATACAACCATTTCCAAGCTTAATTCAAGTGTTAGAAGGGAATTCTTGGAGCTTGAAGCTTGTGGATCATCAAGGAGCTCTCTTACTTGCATTCATACACCATCTTTCATCATCTTTTTCTAGTGATCTTCCCTAGCCTTTGAGCTAGTTGTAAGCCTCTTGCTACTAAATTGTAGTTCTTATTTTGCTTGTTAAAAAGATATATATTGTTATGAATCACAAGAACACTAAAAGACTTGCACTTAAATCTTGAAACATAAAGATGATATATGATGAAATCTTGATAAAATAATGTTGTTAAATACATGCATGGCACTTGATTGTTGATTTCTTGATAATATGATGTTGATCATCATATGGAACTTGTTAGAAGGTGTTGTGATCATATGTGCATGTTTTAGTAACGTTTAAGCGATTAACAGCATGCTGAGTAACATTTACAGCCAACTTCAGTTGGCTGTAAACGGACCGTTATAAATTGAAAAATTAATTTTCTGAAGTCTAAATTATTTATTTTCGAAAAACGAATCAAATGGAACTGGAATCATATTTTTTCGAGGTCGTTTACTATTTTTAAAGGTCCGTTTTGTACAGCAGCAAAAGCTGTGTTTTTACTACAGAAAATGTGTGTTATGTTTTTCGTCATAACTGTGTAGAATTAGCTCATGAAATTTGTACTGTAGATGACCACTGATGTCGTTGTAATTCTCCAACTGGAATTTCATCAATCGGACTTACGATTAATTTTAAATAAATTATTCCGTGGACTGCAGTCAGAAAGTGACGAATCTGATTGCAGTCCGGTAAATGATTTTTTATAAAATATTGGTAATGAATTGGATCCCGATATTTTTACACAATAATATTTGGATCTTTTAAAACATTCTGTAAAAAATTGGGTATTTTTGGAGTAAGTTAACTGATTTATTAAAATTCCCGAAAACAGCCCAGTTTTTGTCACACCCCGATTTCCACGTGTCACCGGTGGGCCCGGTGGGGAGTATCGTGACGTGGTTGGCAACATAATAGTCAAACAACACAATTATATAAATGCACAGCGGAAGCAAAAGATAATTATTATTACATTCCGAATATAAAGTAAAATGATGCCAAGGATATCCGGGACATGGTCATTAACCCCCAAAGGCCATACACCAAATAATACATATTAAACGGGTTGTAAGTACATCAATCACAATACGATTTAAATAATTACACACCCGACCAAGCGGTACTTTCATAGTGCCGTATCCCAAGCCCGTATAGGGAAAATAAGTTAAGAGTATTTACCTGAGCTAGCTCCTGTCTTAAATAGCAAGAATTTAATAACTCAGCCGTATTCACTTAAGTAAGCATAGGTACCATTTACCGAAATGCTCTAGTCTGGAATGATGGTATAAATAACCAATTAGAATGCTAACGGGTCTTTAATTTAGCCTAAGCTTAGACCGGTTAGTCTTAAGGGAATATACGGTTCAGACGCATGATTAAGCGAAGACCGGAATAGAATGTGGTTTAGACCCGACAAGTTTGAAGACTTGTCTTAAATGGGTATTTCATACACATTCTGGATTTTGAGATAAAACCAATAAGGTTTGACCCGTTTTGGCTAATTTATGTAAACTTGTTACATAAACCGAACCATACGCGTAATATGCGTGACGGGTATTCATGAGAGCCATATACAGGTTTCCTAAGTTAATTATGTCTCAAATATGTTGTGACCTCAGTAAGATGTCTTTCATTATGCCCAAAACGTATATAAACACAAACTAGGCCCCGCAGGGGTAGTTTGGTCATTTAAAAGGTTATAAAAGAGTTTAAGTATTTACCTGATTTACAGGTCTGATATAATCAGCAAAAATATTTATTTTGATAAGTTATAACAGTAGGTTAAAGTATATATGTGAATTTACCAAGTATAACCAAACTATGCACCGTAGGGGCATTTTGGTAATTTCACATAAGCCGTAAAGCTCAAAACTGAAGTCTGAGTTAAACAACTTTTGCTTACTGTTAAAATATTATAATTTGCCTCAAATATCAGTAGGTATCACCCTTAGTATGTTTAAAATAGTTTTAGTACATACTATGCGTTAATAACGCTTAATTAGGCGATTAGAAGCCATTTCCGGGTTCGATACATAAAGCTGATATTTTTATACTTCCAGGAGGCTTAAAATAATTTATTTAACATACCTAATCAGTAGAAAAAGGTTTGGAGTCGTTTAGATATGTAAAACTCATTTTATGGCCCGTAAGGGCAAAACCGACAATTACCGGATTAAGCCTACGACTACTAGTTATGCTCAGCCTAAAATTAATTAAAAATCTTTAAAAATCCCAAAATAATATATTACATCAGTGGGTAAAATATTTGGTATCAAAAAGTAGGCTTAACTAGGCTATATGCTAATTACGCCGTTTTATTAACATAAAGCATGAATTTTGCGATAATGAGCATAACTCTTAATCTACAATTCAAACTGATGTCAAACTTTGCATACAAGTTTATATATTAGTAATTAAAGTTTCTACTCTTTTACATTTCCAAAAATCACGTTTTAAGATAATAAGGGCATAATGGTCAACATATGAGCAATTAACGGAAACGCGTAAACGAATGGGTCAATCAATGAACCGACCACAGAGGGTTGTGCTAACATGTAGCTTGGTCCTAAAGAAGCTCTAAGACATTTTCAAATCATACTAAAGCGGGTCAGAACTGAAAGTCAAAGTGAAAGTCAAACTATGTGACTTTCGGTTCCGAACCGGGTCTAAACAGGAAATTGTCGGGTTGAACATGCTTAGACATGTTCTTAGATTGATTACTAAGCTATATCAATGACAAAACAGATTGTACGCCATCTAGATTGCTAATTATGCGTTTTATGCTTCTGTTGACTTTTTCGGATTAACTTTGACCCGACAAACGATCTTGTTAGAGTGTAATACAGAGGGTGCCCTCTTAAGGGTTTAATGCCCACATAAATACCAACTTATAACTACTCTTGATTCGACTAATCACTGGACCATTTGTGATTAATCTTAAAGTCAACCGTTAATTACGACGGTTTGACTTTTAAGCTAAAACTAGGCTAAAACTTAATCGAGGAAGGTCAAGGGTACTTACAAGGGTCCTATGCACGTGTAGGGATGTCTTGGATCTGCTCCTAAGCTCCAAAAAATGCTCCACAAATGCAGATGAAGGTGGATGATCAAATGTTGCAACTAATGGTCTTATTTATAGTGTTTAGATCACCATAACTTGTTGACATCTAAGTCTATCAATGACCACAACTCTTCAACAAGTGTCCCTAAGTGTTTAGGGGTTGTTTAGGGGGCTCTTGGAAGGGTTTAAGGGCAACACATGGCGTTTAGAAGGCTGAACAGGTGAAAAAAACGAGTTTCTGCATCTGGGAGGCTGAGGCGGCCCGCTTGAGGTGCTAAAGCGGGCCGCGTGGGCCTTCTAATCAGCTTTTTCATTTTTTAGTTTCCACATCTTGTCCCTTGGCTCTTCGGAAGGTCAACTAGCATTATTACTTGCAATTTGACCCTTATTATTTACCTACAAGGGCTTTAGAACTTATACCCACTTTGCCAAGTCCCTGGACACTTCCGGTTAACCCGAAAAGTCTTAACTTTCAATGTTTACGCTTTAACCCCTCGCACACGAATTTGATCATAACTTTCTCATACGATAACGAAACTTTATGAAATTTATATCGCGCATTCTAGTGAGCATAATTTACAGTTACACAGCTTCGGGTTTGTCAAAAGGTCACTCAGAGGTATATCTTTAAACATGTTGACACATTTAACCCCTGTAGTTTGTAATCTCTCACTTTTAGCCTCGTATGATCCATGATTTATTCGTTTGATGTTGTAAACATCATGTAGGGTTATTATGAAGTATATTTATTCACTGTTGACATTTAGAACCCGTAAAATCACATACTTTCCATGTTTGTCAACTTTAGTCCTTTTATAACATTCTTTCACACGTTCAAGCTTTATGACACGTGTCAACACATTATAGGACGTGAATTTTCGAGGTGTTACATCCTCACCCCCTTAAAATAAATCTCGACCCGAGATTTACTGAAATAAATAAGGGTACTTTTCTTTCATCGTGGATTCAACCTCCCACGTGAATTCGGGTCCTCTACGGGCATCCCAATTGACCTTTACAATAGGTACATGCTTCCTCCGAAGCTTCTTTACCTGTCGATCTTTAATCGACAAAGGTTTTTCAACAAATTTTAAGCTCTCGTCTATATGCACATCCGTATGTGGTATAACCAGTGATTCATCAGCGAAACACTTCTTCAGATTGCAGATGTGGAACACATTGTGAATTCCACTGAGCTCTTCAGGTAAGTTTAGCTTATAGGCAACTGAACCGATACGTTCGATAACCTCGAAAGGTCCTATGTATCTCGGGCTTAGCTTGCCTTTCTTACCAAATCGCATCACTCCTTTCCAGGGTGATACCTATTGTTGAACCTTATTTCTTAACAAGAATTTAGGAGGTTTGCTATTTTCATTAATCCTTGATTTTCTGCCGAATATTGGCATCTTACAAATAATTAGGGATTTGTGTGATCTGCTTTGTTGTTTCCACTGCAACTTTCAGATCCTGATAATTGAACTTACCTATCTATTGTTCTAACAATAAATGTTTAACATGCCATTTATACAAGGTCTCCAAGGAGCCACCTTGATACTTATATAGCAGTTATTATAGAAAAGCTTATCTTAAGGTGAAATGGTTATTCCAACCATTGCCCAAAATTAATTTTTTTTTATTTTTTTTTATTTTAAGAAATAGCTAATCTTTACAGTTAGTCGAACGAATCGATGATCCTGGGTAGCTGATGGCGATTCTTAATCGTTGCCTAATTAGGGTTGCGGTAAACAATGCCTTAGCAAAATGAACCGTCTTTCACAATTTACTATACCGAATTCTCAGGATATTGAGTTTGGCTTTATGAATCTATGTCTTAAAACTTACTTAACCAGGGTTTTCGATTCCGCCAATAATGGTACTAGTTGTCTTGGAGATTTCATAATAATGCAGCCCTTAATGGGATATTAAACTTAACTCTACCTGCCTCCCAGGGGTAAACAAGGTAATCTTAGGAGAATATAATCAAGGTACAAGGAGGTTACAGAGATTTCCATATCTCAGGCTCCCGTTCGCTCATCATTGCTTGTGTCTAATAAGTGACACATTCATGTTATGAGTCCACATATTCCGTTACCAGGGAATATTTATTTGGACAATTCTATTCTGGATATCTCCTTTGAATACTACTAGTCGACATTAGTACAATATGACCATTGGGATATCTCAAGGGTTCCATGTATTAAACCTCCATACTGATCAAGCATGGAAGTAATCTATGGGACACACTAGGATGCGCCAATCCTCATATGGCACTTTTATCAAACATAGTTTTGGCATTCGCAGGCGATGGAACATAATGAGAAAAATAATTAAAATAACATATGTTGTCGTACTCTATGCGAAGAAAGAGTACTCTTAGATTTTTCAGAAGGATTCCTTGCCGATACTATAAGAATTGGTTACTATGGTTTCCTTGGTAAGTTATACCTTGTGGATAATATAAAAGTTTGCTAAGCTTATGGTTTATGAAGATTTAGTGTACATGTGCTTATATTTAATCGAAATGGAAGTTTCACAAACTAGGCACCTAGCTCGGTTGGCTAGGCGCGCGAAAGGGTGCGGCCTAGACCCAGGTTCGATTCCGGGGACGGCCAATTCCACCATTTTTTATGTTTAATATTAATTAATCTTACGGATACATGTAATTATGAGGGTTGTCTCATAAGGAGTCTTGATAATTAATCGCTTCTTATCACCCACAATATGGGCTTGATTTTTAAGGTAACCAATCGATTTTTATCACTATATTGAGTCCTTATATTTAACGAAACTAGGACATCGAAAAAACTGATTCCTAATGGATATAATAATGCTGAAGCAGTCTCTGAGGTATACAGGCTTCTTACTGAACTTACGTTGCTTTTTATTAGGCCTGTACTTGCTCTCTTTCCCAGATTCCTGGGAGTTATCCTCCTTCTTTGGTTCATCCTTCATATTTGAAGTGTAAATATAGCTCTCCTCATGAGCAATTAAACATGGTTTTTGAATGAGATTTAGAGCGAGAAGCATTCGGCTCTTTGGATTGTCTCATGACCTTTTCCCATGATCCCTCTAACTGTTACGTCAACCACAGCCTGGAGATTAACTCCATTAGTATTGAGGTTTTTTTTTATTAACATTCGTCGCACTATCAATGGCGCGATTGCCGGTTGTCTTATCCGAGTTTATCATACTCGAGATTTTGTTCCTATTGCCAGGTGAATCCTTTACTTAGTTGTAATCCAACATCTGCTATTCATTACCCTGATGGCCTTAACATATACTAACCATGGTTTCATCAAACTATACTGGCCAATAAGGCATTATCATTCTTAATGAATGTTATTTAAAAAAAATATATCAATATCACTTAGCCTAGGTCACAAAAGACCATCAATGGCATTTGAGGGTTGGACCTAGTCCATCACCTCTTTGACAGGGGATCAAAATGTCACATCTGTCTTTAATATACTGATGAATTTGGATAGTTTGAAAGTTTGCCATAAGGGTGTCAGAAAAGAGTGATTTCTAATAGATATCAAATATCAATATAGGATTTGTTGGAGCATTTTCTAAAGTATCATCAGTCAATTTCTACCTCGCATTAAGTGACCGGAGTCTTAATCAGGCGGAGACAATAGTTCTCAACATTTATCATTCATTATAGAGTCATATGTGCCAGTATCAAATAAAAATTCATGCATAAACTGTTTGATATGAAAAGGTATCTGCTATATAGTTATCATTCTACATCATCTCCTTGGCGTTCGTATGGAAGACTCATGCGTTTGCTTTCTTGGCCTCTTCAGTCTTCTTTGCGTACTTAGGGCAGTTGGTCTTTATGTGCCCCTTCTCATTGCAATTGTAGCAGGTGGCATCTTTAATCTTCCTGCATTCAACAGTCTTGTGCTCCTTAGACTTGCATAACCCACATGCAGGTGATTCAGACTTAGAATTGGATTCAGATCTGCACTTTCCAAAGTGGCGTCTTTGACAAGTCGTGCACTTTGGCTTCTCCTCTGTTCGCTGACTGTTCCTTCCAAACCCAGACTTCTTAGAATCAGTGTTTCCCTTGTGCTTCTTCTCTGACCCTCGTGAGTTATCATCCTCACGATTCCTCTTACTTTCTTCAGATTTCTTTAGCGATCTCAATCTGACCGCATCTAAAGTAAGGGATAAGGAAATGTCAGCTACTGATCTAAAAGTCGCTGGCCGAGAAGCTTTTACGCTTGCCTTGATCTCGGGGGCTAAACCACCGATAAAACGAGCTATCCGTTTTGGTTCCGGGGTTACCAGGTATGGAACCAACCGAGACATAGTGTTGAAGCTCGTTAGGTAAGCTTGACACTCGAGGTTTGTCATCACCAAGGATAGAAAATCGGACTCTATCTTCTCCACCTCATGCTGAGGGCAGAAATTTTCCCTGATAAGGGCAACAAATTGATCCCACGACATATTGTACAGTGGGATTTTCCCGGTGGCTTGAATCAAAGATCTCCACCATGCTAAAGCTTCACCCTTGAAAGACTGCGACACAAACTTGACCACGTCTCGCTCAGCGCATCCGCTGATATCAACAACCGTATCCATCTCATCCAGTCATGTCATACAATCGATGGCTCCCTTCTCCCCAGTGAAATCCCGGGGTTTGCAGGAAACGAAATATTTATAGGAGCAACCCTTAGCAAGGGGTCCTTTATTCAGTATGACCTGCTGAGATGGAGCACTGTGGTTTGAGGAGTGTCGGTCATCATTTTTCTTCGGGTCGTCGTTATTGGACGGTGGCTTTGAAGGCTGTGTAGATAGGGTCCTACTACGAGTCCCACTATACCCATCATACTGCCTTTCCAAAGCCTGTGTAACTGCGCCGTCTATGATCGCTTTTAATTCCACACTAGTTAGATTAATTCGGGCGTCATTATTAACCTCCGCTGGATGACTATTACCCTCGTCTGAGTTAGCCAGTACAATTGAACTGTTGCAGAAAACAAGGACAATAGTTTATTTGGGAGTTTATTATGGAATTGCCCCTTAGGGTAATTCATTAACCATGTAAACAGAGACCATATTTGGTTAATTTATTAATCAAATTTATTTAGGATTTCTATAATAGGTTATCCTAATTATAAAACAGTAACAGTCTTATTCGTGGCACCAAAGGCCTAGTCACATGGACAATTATAAATTATATGCTAGGATTTCAGAGAATCGAAGCATTTGAGGTTTGAACCAACGTTCATTACCTTTCCTTGACAGGGAGTTGTAGGCTACCACTGTCTTTAGTCCCAGAGGACGTTAATTATAGCCCGTGGGCACTTCATCCATAAGGGATGATTATATAAATAAGGGATTTTTGAATAACCCCAAAAAAATGACTTATGTGATTTTATCGCATCACACTTTGTCAAGCATGTTAATATGCTTTCAAATGTTTAATAAGGATTTGAATCTCTTGTATAGGTTCTACCATCTTGGCCTTGTCTGTAGTGACACTTAAGCTAGGTTTTACCCTTTAGATTCTTTTTAATGATTAACGCAGAACAATTTCTAGATTGAACTGTTAACAAGGATCTGAATCTAATTGTGGAACTACCATCTTGGCCCTGTCTTAATGTGACGTATGGCTAGGTCTCGTCCTTTTTAGATTTTGCCATTTTATTATAATGGTAGATCTTATAATATAGGAATGATATTTTTAAACATAATCGTTCCTTTAAAATTTAAACAAGTATATGGTTGTCCTAAACGGGACTTCTGATAAAATGACTTGCCCATGCAAAGGCTAATCCGAAAAATAACAAGGAAGTAATTAAAAGACAATGAAACGAATTTGGATTTGTCTTATGTTCTTGTCTAGACTCAAGAATGTGCAATTGTGTAACTGAGATTAAACGAAAAAGGCTAGCGTTTAATTCACTCAGTGTTGGCTCTGATACCAACCTGTCACACCCCGATTTCCACGTGTCACCGGTGGGCCCGGTGGGGAGTATCGTGACGTGGTTGGCAACATAATAGTCAAACAACACAATTATATAAATGCACAGCGGAAGCAAAAGATAATTATTATTACATTCCGAATATAAAGTAATATCCAGTATTACAACGAAAAGTAAAGGATCCACAGGCGGATCTTAAAACATATCATTTGTTCAACAGACTTTAGACGCCTAGAACTTGCAAGATTCCTTATTAGCGCCCTGAGCTTCCAGCCAATTTCGTTCAGTACCTGTCACTTAACCTTTTTGGAAAATACGTCAGTTTTCACTGGTAAATACACTCAACAGACTTATTTGAAAAGAGTTTAAGAAAATTGGTTTGAATGCACGTGGCACAAAATATCTTTTATAATTTGATTAAAATGCACAGAGGCAAAATTAACCTTTTTAACTTGGGAAAATTATTTGTATATAATCTTGTATACAGTTTTTCTTATTTGTCGTCCGCTAGGGCCGGTTTGTAGGGCCGGACTAGATTAACTGACACGCCACAGGTATAATGCCCACAGGCTATCATCCTCTAAGTGGATTACCAGTTCCGGTATAATGCCCACAAGGATGATACCTCGGAGTGGATTACCAGTTTTTACATAATGCAGCTGTCAGGTGTATGCCTACACCCCGTGCTTAGGTCGTGGCCATTTCGTAAAATGATGCCAAGGATATCCGGGACATGGTCATTAACCCCCAAAGGCCATACACCAAATAATACATATTAAACGGGTTGTAAGTACATCAATCACAATACGATTTAAATAATTACACACCCGACCAAGCGGTACTTTCATAGTGCCGTATCCCAAGCCCGTATAGGGAAAATAAGTTAAGAGTATTTACCTGAGCTAGCTCCTGTCTTAAATAGCAAGAATTTAATAACTCATCCGTATTCACTTAAGTAAGCGTAGGTACCATTTACCGAAATGCTCTAGTCTGGAATGATGGTATAAATAACCAATTAGAATGCTAACGGGTCTTTAATTTAGCCTAAGCTTAGACCGGTTAGTCTTAAGGGAATATACGGTTCAGACGCATGATTAAGCGAAGACCGGAATAGAATGTGGTTTAGACCCGACAAGTTTGAAGACTTGTCTTAAATGGGTATTTCATACACATTCTGGATTTTGAGATAAAACCAATAAGGTTTGACCCGTTTTGGCTAATTTATGTAAACTTGTTACATAAACCGAACCATACGCGTAATATGCGTGACGGGTATTCATGAGAGCCATATACAGGTTTCCTAAGTTAATTATGTCTCAAATATGTTGTGACCTCAGTAAGATGTCTTTCATTATGCCCGAAACGTATATAAACACAAACTAGGCCCCGTAGGGGTAGTTTGGTCATTTAAAAGGTTATAAAAGAGTTTAAGTATTTACCTGAGTTACAGGTCTGATATAATCAGCAAAAATATTTATTTTGATAAGTATAACAGTAGGTTAAAGTATATATGTGAATTTACCAAGTATAACCAAACTATGCACCGTAGGGGCATTTTGGTAATTTCACATAAGCCGTAAAGCTCAAAACTGAAGTCTGAGTTAAACAACTTTTGCTTACTATTAAAATATTATAATTTTCCTCAAATATCAGTAGGTATCACCCTTAGTATGTTTAAAATAGTTTTAGTACATACTATGCGTTAATAACGCTTAATTAGGCGATTAGAAGCCATTTCCGGGTTCGATACATAAAGCTGATATTTTTATACTTCCAGGAGGCTTAAAATAATTTATTTAACATACCTAATCAGTAGAAAAAGGTTTGGAGTCGTTTAGATATGTAAAACTCATTTTATGGCCCGTAAGGGCAAAACCGACAATTACCTGATTAAGCCTACGACTACTAGTTATGCTCAGCCTAAAATTAATTAAAAATCTTTAAAAATCTCAAAATAATATATTACATCAGTGGGTAAAATATTTGGTATCAAAAAGTAGGCTTAACTAGGCTATATGCTAATTACGCCGTTTTATTAACATAAAGCATGAATTTTGCGATAATGAGCATAACTCTTAATCTACAATTCAAACTGATGTCAAACTTTGCATACAAGTTTATATATCAGTAATTATAGTTTCTACTCTTTTACATTTCCAAAAATCACATTTTAAGATAATAAGGGCATAATGGTCAACATATGAGCAATTAACGGAAACGCGTAAACGAATGGGTCAATCAATGAACCGACCACAGAGGGTTGTGCTAACATGTAGCCTGGTCCTAAAGAAGCTCTAAGACATTTTCAAATCATACTAAAGCGGGTCAGAACTGAAAGTCAAAGTGAAAGTCAAACTATGTGACTTTCGGTTCCGAACCGGGTCTAAACAGGAAATTGTCGGGTTGAACATGCTTAGACATGTTCTTACATTGATTACTAAGCTATATCAATGACAAAACAGATTGTACGCCATCTAGATTGCTAATTATGCGTTTTATGCTTCTGTTGACTTTTTCGGATTAACTTTGACCCGACAAACGATCTTGTTAGAGTGTAATACAGAGGGTGCCCTCTTAAGGGTTTAATGCCCACATAAATACCAACTTATAACTACTCTTGATTCGACTAATCAATGGACCATTTGTGATTAATCTTAAAGTCAACCGTTAATTACGACGGTTTGACTTTTAAGCTAAAACTAGGCTAAAACTTAATCGAGGAAGGTCAAGGGTACTTACAAGGGTCCTATGCACGTGTAGGGATGTCTTGGATCTGCTCCTAAGCTCCAGAAATGCTCCACAAATGCAGATGAAGGTGGATGATCAAATGTTGCAACTAATGGTCTTATTTATAGTGTTTAGATCACCATAACTTGTTGACATCTAAGTCTATCAATGACCACAACTCTTCAACAAGTGTCCCTAAGTGTTTAGGGGTTGTTTAGGGGGCTCTTGGGAGGTTTAAGGGCAACACATGGCGTTTAGAAGGCTGAACAGGTGAAAAAAAACGAGTTTCTGCATCTGGGAGGCTGAGGCGGCCCGCTTGAGGTGCTAAAGCGGGCCGCATGGGCCTTCTGATCAGCTTTTTCATTTTTTAGTTTCCACATCTTGTCCCTTGGCTCTTCGGAAGGTCAACTAGCATTATTACTTGCAATTTGACCCTTATTATTTACCTACAAGGGCTTTAGAACTTATACCCACTTTGCCAAGTCCCTGGACACTTCCGGTTAACCCGAAAAGTCTTAACTTTCAATGTTTACGCTTTAACCCCTCGCACACGAATTTGATCATAACTTTCTCATACGATAACGAAACTTTATGAAATTTATATCGCGCATTCTAGTGAGCATAATTTACAGTTACAAAGCTTCGGGTTTGTCAAAAGGTCACTCAGAGGTATATCTTTAAACATGTTGACACATTTAACCCCTGTAGTTTGTAATCTCTCACTTTTAGCCTCGTATGATCCATGATTTATTCGTTTGATGTTGTAAACATCATGTAGGGTTATTATGAAGTATATTTATTCACTGTTGACATTTAGAACCCGTAAAATCACATACTTTCCATGTTTGTCAACTTTAGTCCTTTTATAACATTCTTTCACACGTTCAAGCTTTATGACACGTGTCAACACATTATAGGACGTGAATTTTCGTGGTGTTACAGTTTTGAATGTTAGCTGAAACGACATAAGTAGCAATTTACGTGTCTAAATGTCGGGTAGGTTATCTGAGAATGATCTAACGTGTTATATGTCAATGAAAGTGTTATGTGCAATATCGTATGTTTGCTTTTGAATGGGTATAGATGGGATGTTTATACGGGCGTGAAATGTTAACGTGAGTGCGTGCTATGTGATAGATGTGTGTAGGGACTTTCTGTTTTATTTAAAACTATTAACAAACTAAATGGTAATCATATTAGGACATGATTGACCAACCCTGACCGTTAGCTATTTTAAGAGTTCAACCGATCAACCA
Organism: Helianthus tuberosus; assembly: GCA_030545235.1. Classification (NCBI taxonomy): domain Eukaryota; kingdom Viridiplantae; phylum Streptophyta; class Magnoliopsida; order Asterales; family Asteraceae; genus Helianthus; species Helianthus tuberosus. Next base: position 69,388 of record JARYGA010060419.1, on the reverse strand, counting down.
AAGGTGAGTTCACACACTTTCTAAGGCATGGGATTCCCGGTGGTTGGGAATGGGTTAAAGAATTAAAACGGAACCTACATATCCTCCTTGGGTAGGATATGTACCGCCATCCTCCATGGGTAGGATGCCAATATTAATCCTGCGTATTCTCCTTGGGTAGAATACGTACGTTCGTCCTCCTTGGATAGGACAAAAACTTAAACTTACTAGACAAAACTCTATCATTAAGTCCCTCATTTTATATCGACTTAATTGCAGAGGCCGATGGCGAGCCGGTCATTAGTTAATAGCGCTATTAGGGTTTGACAAACCTCACACCGTGCCGGTCGAACGGGCGTGTACTAATGGATCATGGCAAACAGTCAATGATGATAGACATTGACTTAGGGCACAACTTACTTTCTTCAGTAGTCGATATGGTAACGGTCTAGTGGTTCACATGGGGAAGCCCCCACTAATTATAGATATGGTTTGGGGAAAAACAAAGATACTGGTTAACTCGTGGTTTACGAAACAATTTATGGTTTTCAAAACAAACTTGCAAAACTAAACAACCAACTATGAACTCGCTCAACATTGTTGTTGACTCCTTGTTACATGCCTTGCAGGTTATTAGGTACCTAGATGGAGCTTGCACGAGAAGGAGTGGTCGTTGTGGGACATGGACTGTAGAGTTCCATGTTAAACATTTAAACTTTATGAACTTATTACTTATGTTTGGGTTTTACATTTTATGCTTCTGCTGTTAACTTAAAGTTGGTTACTTTCTTTTAGACACCAATTATATTGTGGTTGGTTTTATTTACTTAATTATGTTGTTCAATATGATTGGTGGCTTGATCCTGGTCATGTCACGCCATGCGGTGATACTCCGCTTGTGGATTTTGGGGGTGTGACAGATTGCCATTGGTTATAGTGAACTTGGTTTTAAAAAGGGAAAAGCTTTTTGACAAAACTAGACTATAACCTGTACAGTGCTCAACGATCCACAACGACGCTTCGCTCCACGTGCAAGACTCGACACAATAGGTGGTATGAATTATGTTTATATTGTCTGTTTGATAGTTCACATAGTGCATTAGTTAACGTGATAACTGCTATTTGAGCCATGTGTGCTTACTCTCTTCTGGCGTCCCACGCTTACGCACTTTCGCGACACTTTTCTCACTTACGTTGCTTCGTTGTGAAGATCATGAGTGGACGTTTGAACTTGACTGAAGCCCAGCTGACGGCTCTAATCAACGAACGAGTGGCTGAGGCACTCGCAGCTGTCCCTGCAGGAGGTATAACCTGCCATATCAACCCATCCTAGGACGTTTAGATCCTACCCTCGCGAACCAACTCTGGTGCTTATCCTTGTCTTTTATTATCGCGCCACAGGCCAACATGCTCAGCCTCCTGTATGTACGTTCAAAACATTCATGGGTTGCCGACCTAGTACTTTCAGCGGCACAGAAGGAGCTGTAGGTCTTCTTCACTGGTTCAAGAAGATTGAGTCCGTTTTTGAGATGCGTGAATGCCCTGAAGCTCGTAGGGTGAAATTTGCTACTGGAACACTCGAAGGTGCTGCGTTAACCTGGTGGAAAGCACAGGTTCAACTACTAGGGCTGGCGGTTGCTAATGCCACCCCATGGAACGACTTCAAAGATTTGATCAAAGAAGAGTATTGTAGTCGTGATGACATCCACAAGCTAGAGGTGGAATTTTTCAATTTGAAGATGACGGGGTCTGAAATCGAGGCATACACAAAGAGATCGAACGAATTAGCTATCTTGTGTCCTACTATGGTGGATCCTCCTATCAAGCATATCGAGCTGTACCTTAAGGGTTTAGTTCCAGAAATTCAGAGCCACGTGACCTCAGCTAATCTTGGCACCATTCTGCAAATCATCCGGTTGGCTCATCGTCTCACTGATCAGGCAGACTACTACTTCTTATGCTCCCAGTGATAACAAGCGCAAGTGGGATGGAAATCCGGGCAAGGGTTCTACTTCAGTTCAGTCTCAGTCCCAGCAGCGAAAGACAGATGAGTACAGGAGCCCCAGTCAGCAGCCTTCTGGGAATCAAGGTAAGGGTGGATACAGGGGAAATCACCCTAAGTGCAATCGATGTAATTTGCACCACAGCGGGCCGTGCAACAAGGGTCGTTGTCAGAGATGTAACAAGCTGGGTCATGAAGCCAAGGATTGCAGGAGCTCACGTCCTGCGAATCAGAATCGTCAACAGCAGCCACAAGCCCCACAGACTCAACAGCAGCAATAGCAGGGTAACAGGGGATGTTATCAGTGTGGTGCTGAAGGTCACTTCAAGAGAAACTGCCCCCAGTTGAACCAGAAACAGAACAACAACAACAACAACAATCAGGGGAACGGAAACAATAATGGGGGAAACAATGATGGCAATGGAGCTAGGGGACGTGTTTTCGTGCTGGGTCAGGGTGATGCAAGGAACGATCCCAACGTGGTGATGGGTAAGTTTCTTCTGGATGATTTCTTTGTTACTGTTTTATTCGATTCGGGTGCCGATACTAGTTATGTGTCCTTAAAAGTTAGTCAAATGCTTAAGCGCACTCCAACACTTTTGAACACCAAACACATGGTAGAGCTAGCAAACATGAAAAGTCTCGTGGCCACACACATAGTTAAGGGTTGTAACCTCGTCTTAGCTGGTCAGACCTTCTCTATCGATCTTATTCCTATCGTTCTGGGTAGTTTCGACGTTGTTATTGGGATGGATTGGTTATCTCATCAGCAAGCGGAAATTCTTTGCAACGAGAAGATTGTCCGCATCCCTCGTTCTGGTGAAGAACCCCTCGTGATTCGTGGCAACAAGAGTGGTGCTGTTGTGGGCATCATCTCTTTCCTTAAGGCCCAAAAGTGGTTGCGAAAGGGCCACACTGCTATTCTAGCCCTCGTTTCTGATACATCTTCGAAGGAAAAGAAGATAGAAGACATTCCTATTGTGTGCGACTTTCCTGAGGTATTTCCTGAGGAATTACCTGGTCTTCCGCCTCATCGACAAGTTGAGTTTCAAATCGAGCTAGCTCCTGGAGCAGCACCAATAGCTCGTGCACCTTATCGTCTAGCTCCATTAGAACTTTAAGAACTGTCCTCGCAACTACAAGAGCTCTTGGACAAGGGTTTTATTCGCCCTAGCTCTTCGCCTTGGGGAGCTCCAGTGTTATTTGTGAAAAAGAAAGACGGTACCTTCAGAATGTGTATTGACTACCGCGAACTCAACAAGGTGACCGTGAAGAATCGTTATCCTCTTCCACGCATTGATGACTTATTCGACCAGTTGCAAGGGTCGAGTTTCTATTCCAAGATTGACCTGAGGTCAGGTTACCATCAACTAAGAGTCCGAGACGAGGATATCTCTAAAATAGCATTCAGGACTCGTTATGGGCATTACGAGTTTCTGGTTATGCCTTTCGGATTGACGAATGCACCAGCGGTCTTCATGGATCTCATGAACCGAGTGTGCAAACCTTACCTGGATAAGTTTGTATTAGTCTTCATCGACGATATCCTGATCTATTCGAAGAGTCAGGAAGAACACGAGCAACACCTGAGGCCTATTTTGGAACTTCTTCGAACAGAGCAGTTGTATGCCAAATTTTCGAAATGTGACTTCTGGCTTCGTGAAGTCCGCTTTCTAGGCCACGTGGTAAACAAGGATGGGATTCATGTTGATCCATCCAAGGTTGACTCGATCAAGAACTGGCCTGCACCCCGTACACCAACAGAAATCCGCCAATTCTTGGGTTTGGCAGGTTATTACAGAAGGTTCATCAAGGATTTCTCCAAGATTGTGCAACCTCTCACCTCACTAACTCAGAAGGGTGTCACCTATCGTTGGGGTGATGCACAGGAATCTGCATTTCAGCACTTGAAAGATAGACTTTATAGCGCACCTATACATTCATTGCCTGAAGGCACAAACGATTTCGTGGTTTATTGCGACGCTTCCATCCAAGGACTTGGTTGTGTGTTGATGCAACGGGACAAGGTCATTGCCTACGCATCGCGCCGGCTTAAGGTCCACGAAAGAAATTACACTACTCACGATCTGGAGCTGGGAGCAGTTGTTTTCGCACTTAAGATATGGAGACATTACCTGTACGGTACCAAGTGCACCATTTACACCGATCACAGGAGTCTCGAGCATATCTTCAAGCAAAACGAGTTAAACATGCGACAACGCCGATGGGTCGAGCTCTTGAATGATTATGAATGCGCTATCAAATACCACCCGGGCAAAGCCAATGTTGTGGCCGACGCCCTCAGTCGAAAGGATACAACACCTAAGCGAGTGCGTGCGTTACAACTTACCATCCAATCTAGTCTTCCCACTCAGATACGAGATGCTCAGGTTGAAGCATTGAGAGCAGAGAACATCAGGGCAGAGTCCCTACGAGGATCGAGGAAACGGTTAGAACAAAAGGAAGACGACGCCTACTATGTAAACGGGCACATCTGGGTTCCACTTTATGGAAACTTACGCGAGCTTGTGATGGATGAAGCGCATAAGTCTCGTTACTCAGTACATCCTGGTTCGGATAAGATGTACCACGATCTCAAGACTTCGTATTGGTGGCCTAATATGAAAGCCAACATAGCAGCCTACGTCAGCAAATGTTTGACTTGTGTGAGAGTCAAGATCGAATATCAGAAACCATCAGGCCTACTCCAACAACCAGAGATCCCGACATGGAAATGGGAGCAAATTTCCATGGATTTCGTTACTGGCCTGCCTAGATCTCAACGCGGAAATGATAGCATTTGGGTGATCGTGGATCGACTGACCAAGTCTGCACATTTTCTGGCTATCAAGGAAACGGATAAGTTATCTACTCTAGCAGACGTCTACCTAAAGGAAGTAGTATCAAGGCACGGAGTGCCAACCTCCATCATTTCTGATCGTGACTCACGTTTTACATCTGAGTTATGGTAAGCTATGCATAAGTCCTTTGGTTCTCGATTAGACATGAGCACGACATATCATCCACAGACGGATGGGCAATCTGAATGCACCATCCAAACCCTTGAAGACATGCTTAGGGCATGTGTGATTGATTTTGGTAACGGCTGGGAGCGACATCTACCTCTAGTAGAATTTTCGTATAATAACAGCTACCACACCAGTATCCAGGCCGCTCCATTTGAGGCATTGTACGGACGTAAATGCCGATCACCTCTTTGTTGGGCAGAAGTTGGTGACAACCAAATCACAGGCCCAGAACTTGTGGTAGACACGACTGAGAAGATTGCTCAGATACGACAACGAATGGCGGTAGCTCATGACCGTCAGAAAAGCTATGCTGATAAGCGAATGAAACCACTCGAGTTCCAGGTTGGGGATCGAGTGCTACTTAAAGTCTCACCTTGGAAGGGTGTAGTTCTTTTTGGCAAACGAGGCAAACTCTACCCGCGATATGTTGGACCCTTCGAAATCATTGAGAAAATTGGCAAGGTGGCCTACAAGCTGAATCTACCGGCAGAACTCAGCGGAGTCCATAATGTTTTCCATGTGTCGAATCTGAAGAAGTGTCTGTCAGATGAGACCCTCATAGTTCCTTTCAAGGAGCTCACTATCGACGATCAGCTGCGATTAGTCGAGGAACCAGTAGAGATTACTGATTGAGATGTTAAGGTTCTCAAGCATACCAGAATACCTCTTGTTCGAGTTCGTTGGAACTCCCGTCGTGGCCCAGAGTATACCTGGGAACGAGAAGACCAAATGGAACTCAAGTATCCCCAGTTTGTAACACCCCGAAAACGAGTTTGGTAATCAAACCACGTTAATACTAAAAGACGGGTAAGATACCGTTAGTGCTAAAATTTAACCCAGTGAATATTAGGACTTAAACAAATAATCCTAATATTAATTAAAAGGGGGAAATAAATGCTTGAGAAAATAAAGTTATGAAAGGCCTGAGTTAACGGGACTTAAAATATAACGGGTTATAACTTCCCGAACCTATTAAGTTAACTAGGGATAATTAACCTAGTTACTAGTATGTAGATAAGTAATAAAAATATGAAATTTGTAGTCTTAAAACAATTAAAACTAAACTTGAGGGACCAAAATTGTAACAAGGAAACTTAATATTTATAAACAAAAAAAAAAAAATTAAACACACAACACACACATGGTGTGTGTGTGGGGATCGAACATCAGGCGACCAAAAGGGGGTAAACCCAAGATCATCAAACATCTTCAAAATTGAAGGGAAATTGGAGCTCAAACTCTTGAATAAACATGAATTAATGATCATCCAAGCTAGGAGATCGTAAGGTATGTCGAATTTTTGACATCTATGAAGTTGTGAAATTTTGGTTAACATTACAAGATGCGATTTAAGTATGAATCGTAGAGGCTATGGCCAAATTAGTGAAGTATGATTGCTTAGGAACAAACCCTAAGTCGAAAATTGAAGTAGAATTGCCTTGATTGGGTGTTTGAATGGATAATCACACCTAGCTAAGTGGGTTTTAATGTGATGATGAAATTGATGATATAACTAGACTTAGAACCATCATGCATGATAATGAATAAAAGGTGTTTGATTAAACCATGAAATTGGGTACATGATGATACTTTCATGAAAGAAGTTTAGTATATCATGATAAAATTTGTGATTTTGGTTCATATAAATATGTGTTTGGAATCATGATGTCTACTAATTAATATGTAGAATTTGATTATATTGATGTTCGGATGAATGTCTAATGCTATGATGAAACGGGCTTTACATGTAGATGGAAACCTTTAGTTCTTGCTTAACAAATGGATAATTAGCTTTGATAATCGAGAGCTAAGTTAAATTGGCGTTAATAATAGCATGAACTTAGACTTGGAAAGTAGTTAAAACGGAGGCATAAGAATAATGCCTATCGGATACTTGACAAAGTGCTTAAATGAATTGTCGAGTTTCATAAAATAATCACTTATGCTAATAGGCAGTTTGACCATTAAAAGTCTAACTGACCAAAATGAAATCAAATGGTAAATTTTGATGTAAAGTCCGTAAGATGGAATAGTCATAATTAATGATGACTAATCTAACCGTCTTACGAATTATGATGATAGTTTGACGCTTGACAAGCTAGGTGGAGGCTTGGAAAGGAAGCGGGTCAACAAATCAAGAATGGTGGAAAAGCATAATTCGGATGCAAGGTAAGTATAGCTTACACTAGTCATATATTTTAGAATGTTCTTTTGTCGTATTGATTACGAATAAGACAAATGCATAATTGAGTTATGGTGTTCCGGCGTGTAGTCGTACGTAACAAGATAACCAAATAGGATAAGAAACTGTATTGATGGTTAAAAATGAGTTAAATCGGTAATTCGATCATGTTATGACGAATGAAACATGTACTTTTAAAGGTTACCATATAAGGTAAACCATGATAACCAATAAGGGTAAAATTGTAATTTGGTCACTTGTGACAATAATTGTGAGTTTTGAAAGATACTTATTTCGTAAGCCTTAATAGGTTAAAAAGCGTTAAGTGGATATTTATAATTGAAATGACCGCGCGGTGTAAACCGGAGCGAGTCGTGTAGACGAGATGGCAATAAACTTCATCTCGCCAGTATAATCGGTCATTTAGACCAAACGGGTCAAAGGGTGAAAATATTACCCTTTGACAACATCGACTAATGGTTTGCCGAGTTGTATGATTACAGAAATAATTATCAAGTGGATATTTACATCGCTATTACTTAGCGGCTATTGAGATAAGGTATTGAATTGGGTCAATATATTGATCCGAGCCAGGTACGCATAATAGAATAACTCTCATTTAAACGTAAGGTTTAATGATAGTTAAACGGAGTCTAAAATAGATATTTGGTTACTTTAATAGGTAAACCGAATGTTACAAACGATGGTCATTACATTTGAAAGGCCTAATAACTTTTCAAAAGAAAGTCATAATTAAAAAGAGGGTTTATGGGTCAAACATGTTTACAAAAGTCCCTCATCGTTAATGAAGGGCAAATATGGACCAAAACGCCCTTATAAGTTAAACTGAGCAAACAACCCTTAAAGGTTGTTTGGAAACAAGTTTCTTGATTAGATAAATACTTAGGACAAGTATAGAAGTTGAAAGATGTAATATGTTAGTCAAATGGCTCTATTTGGGTCCTTGCCGTAAAATAATGAGTTGAGGGGTAAAACTCGGTTTATATAGGTTATCATAGTAAACCCACCATAAATTCAGTAGTGGTGGTGGATTATATGATAAGGAATGTGGTAGTGTAATGCTAGAAGCAATCGAAAACAATTTTAAGCTTGGTAGTGCTTAAATACCCTTAACGGGTCAAAATAAGCACATGAGAGTAAACGGGTTTTAATTACGTAAGAAACTCGTTACTTGAACCTAATATTATAGGATATTTTGAAATTATGAATTTCATAAGTTTAGGGGGGGGGGGGCATACAAACATGTTTTTGTTAAATTTATACATGAATGGGTCAAAACAGCAAAGCATGAAGAACATGCAGCAGCTACCGTAAGTTACGGTAGCTACCGTAACTTACGGTAGCCACTAAAGTTGTTACGGTGGTTTCATACTGCATTACGGCAGCCCCTGAATGCCCAGAGGCTACCGTAACTTACGGTGGCTATCGTAAGTTACGGTAGCGCCCATTTATTTTTGTTGAGTTTTGTTTCGCGAATCCATTTGAACAAGTTTTAAACCGCGTATGACTAAAATTATTTCATGTTTATGGAATGTAGGTTGCCTAGTAGTATCGGATGACGACTGAGCCCGACGAAGAACCGAACACACGAGATCAAGCTTCCGCGAATAGTTTCGTCGTCACGTTTTAAACGGCAAACTAAATTACAAAATGTTGTAATGTTTTATTTAGTAAAATGTTTTAACAAACTCTCATTTTTAAGTGTATGTCTAATCTTAATACACTATTATAAGTCAAATCATTTGGATAATTGATCAAAATGAACTTAGGGCGTTACAAGTTGGTAATCAGAGCCCAAGGTTAAAAGAATAAAGTGTTCGGTTTGAGGCTTGATCGCAAATCCGGTAAGTGCATGTATGTTAATGGTTTGCCATATTAAAGTGTTGTAAACAACACATAGGGCTATCGTGTAATACACATTACCCCAATTAAATGATAGATATAGCTAACAAAATTTCGTGCGTTGACACATATATTAGAAAAGCCTTGTACTATGATACGGGCGTTTAGTAAAGTGGACATGGCTAACTTTTGTGAATGTCTTAATTGAAGGACACTTGCATTTAAAGATGACAAGGGTTAAACAAATTACAGATATGATAGAGGAACGGTCCGAAGTATGACAAGAGGAGCATGCTCACCAAGGACTAAATCGCGTAACGACCGTGAACAAGGTTAATGGCAAGGAACGCCCGTCGGGGCAAGCATTACCAGGTGCACGCTTTTAAATATAATCGCACAAATAGCAATATGCAACAAACATGTAGAGAACGATTGTTGCATATGTAAATTAGAAACTCGGAAAACCTGAATAGAATACCTATCCAGGATATTATTTCCAAGAAAACTAAATAGAAGTGTTACTTACATAGGGCGTGATGTGAAAACTATAAAAAGGTCGTGTGTGTCATGTGTTAATCGCTTACTCTGGCCAAGTAAGTAGTGGCATATGATACCATGAGCTTCTTATAGCGGACACATTTACATCTGATATAGTAAGGACGGGGTGAATGAGACAAATTAAAAGTACCCAAATGAATCAAATGAGCAAAATACTTGATAATAATGTAAACGCACAGCCGGGTGACGGAAGCGTATTACATTATGATAATGAGCCGAGTGAAGGGACAAAGATTAATGTAAAATGATTAAGATATACAACGGGAGGGAGTGTACTTACACTCGATCCCGGAAAATCCAAACATGTAAAATAACTAAGATATGCATTGGGAGGGAGTGTACTTACACTCGAACCCGAAAAATACAAATATGTAAAATGGGTAAGATATGCATTGGGAGGGGGTGTACTTACACTCGAACCCGGAGAATGAAAATATGACTCTTAACGGGCCGTTTTTGTAAAACGCCAAACCTGAGGACAAAGTCGGAATACAAAAGTGAAACGAAGTCTTAATGCATACCGGAAGGGTTGCAATAATAACGACTTCGGTAAAACACCCGGCTGATGGGTAAGGAGTTAAACACATGAGTAGACCGAGAAACGGGAATTCGCATGAAAGTCAAAAGACTCGGGTTTTGAGTCATGACTAAAAGACGACAAGATGAAGTAAATAGAAATTTTGATAAATTACATTCAACTATTTTAAAGTTGAACGGGTCGAACAAAGAATGAAGTTTGACATTCATAAGTGATGAATTTTCACGCGACAAGTCAAACGAATTTAATAAAGGACAACGCTTGCTAAAATAAGTAAGCGCGAACCACGTAAATAAAAGTGAGAAATATTAATAAACCTAGGCAAAGGATTATAGGCGTAAAAACATTAAGATAAAAGAACCCGATTAATGGGTTGTAAAGAAGTATAATTATGAACTGGGAAACGGTGAGCGTAAAACAAACCATTGTGTAAATAATGTAAGGAGTCATAAAGTCGGAAGATTAGTCCGAAAGTAAACGAATGAAGCCTTTGACCACGGTCAAGGTCAACTAAAGCTCAAAAGCGAAAATAAATGATTCCCAATATAACAAGGGGTGCCTTGGAACTATATATGTACATATATACATTTGAATATAGACACGAATAAAAGATGATCTACGGGATCATCATAATATACGGGGTTAAAAAGTAGTGTTAAGATCTACGGGACCAAGAAGACCTTTGGGTCACAGATAGAAAGAAACGAATTGTCGGGGTTTCACCTTAAAAAGGTAAAAAGGTGAAAATCTAAAGAAATAGCCTACGAGGCTAAGTGAAAGAAACTACGGGTCAATAGAATAAGACGAGGAAACTGGTTGTAACTTCCGGCGTAAAATAATAACGGGAGATAAAGTTCGTACAAAAGCGATGGGTTTCGCTAAGTTAACTAAATGGGTTAAAAGCGAAGAGATCGTAAAAGGCCGGGTTGGCAATAAGATATACCCTAATGACGGGAGTATAATGACGGCGACTAATCAGTCTGGCCGGTAAAACCCTTCAAAGTCAGAGTAGTGTTACGACTAATCACTTATATAAAGCGCCTGTTGAAATAAGACTAACTTGAAGTAAACATAATGAAAGTAAAATGCTACCGAGCGAATCGATGACAACTCGGTCAAATAAATGACAAGAATAAGAAATACAAAATGAAATTATCGGCCTGCGAGGCCATACACATAAAAGGCGTATACGCTTTGAAACCAAAAGCACATTACCCTACTTCCCTGGTAAGAGTATTATGTGCGAGCAATGCTCAAGCGATCACCGAAGCTAAGGTTCGGATGATCTAATCTAGTAAAGTACGTGAGAAAGGTTTCGGGGACGAAACCTCTTTAAGGGGGGTAGACTTGTAACACCCCGAAAACGAGTTTGGTAATCAAACCACGTTAATACTAAAAGATGGGTAAGATACCGTTAGTGGTAAAATTTAACCCAGTGAATATTAGGACTTAAACAAATAATCCTAATATTAATTAAAAGGGAGAAATAAATGCTTGAGAAAATAAAGTTATGAAAGACCCGAGTTAACGGGACTTAAAATATAACGGGTTATAACTTCCCGAACCTATTAAGTTAACTAGGGATAATTAACCTAGTTACTAGTATGTAGATAAGTAATAAAAATATGAAATTTGTAGTCTTAAAACAATTAAAACTAAACTTGAGGGACCAAAATTGTAACAAGGAAACTTAATATTTATAAACAAAAAAAAATTAAACACACAACACACACATGGTGTGTGTGTGGGGATCGAACATCAGGCGACCAAAAGGGGGTAAACCCTAGATCATCAAACATCTTCAAAATTGAAGGGAAATTGGAGCTCAAACTCTTGAATAAACATGAATTAACGATCACCCAAGCTAGGAGATCGTAAGGTATGTCAAATTTTTGACATCTATGAAGTTGTGAAATTTTGGTTAACATTACAAGATGCGATTTAAGTATGAATCGTAGAGGCTATGGCCAAATTAGTGAAGTATGATTTCTTAGGAACAAACCCTAAGTCGAAAATTGAAGTAGAATTGCCTTGATTAGGTGTTTGAATGGATAATCACACCTAGCTAACTGGGTTTTAATGTGATGATGAAGTTGATGATATAACTAGACTTAGAACCATCATGCATGATAATGAATAAAAGGTGTTTGATTAAACCATGAAATTGGGTACATGATCATACTTTCATGAAAGAAGTTTAGTATATCATGATAAAATTTGTGATTTTGGTTCATATAAATAGGTGTTTGGAATCATGATGTCTACTAATTAATATGTAGAATTTGATTATATTGATGTTCGGATGAATGTCTAATGCTATGATGAAACGGGCTTTACATGTAGATGGAAACCTTTAGTTCTTGCTTAACAAATGGATAATTAGCTTTGATAATCGAGAGCTAAGTTAAATTGGCGTTAATAATAGCATGAACTTAGACTTGGAAAGTAGTTAAAACGGAGGCATAAGAATAATGCCTATCGGATACTTGACAAAGTGCTTAAATGAATTGTCGAGTTTCATAAAATAATCACTTATGCTAATAGGCGGTTTGACCTTTAAAAGTCAAACTGACCAAAATGAAATCAAATGGTAAATTTTGATGTAAAGTCCGTAAGATGGAATAGTCATAATTAATGATGACTAATCTAACCGTCTTACGAATTATGATGATAGTTTGACGCTTGACAAGCTAGGTGGAGGCTTGGAAAGGAAGCGGGTCAACACATTAAGAATGGAGGAAAAGCATAATTCGGATGCCAGGTAAGTATAGTTTACACTAGTCATATATTTTAGAATGTTCTTTTGTCGTATTGATTACGAATAAGACAAATGCATAATTGAGTTATGGTGTTCCGGCGTGTAGTCGTACGGAACAAGATAACCAAATAGGATAGGAAACCGTATTGATTGTTAAAAATGAGTTAAATCGGTAATTCGATCATGTTATGACGAATGAAACATGTACTTTTAAAGGTTACCATATAAGGTAAACCATGATAACCAATAAGGGTAAAATTGTAATTTGGTCACTTGTGACAATAATTGTGAGTTTTGAAAGATACTTATTTCGTAAGCCTTAATAGGTTAAAAAGCGTTAAGTGGAGATTTATAATTGAAATGACCGCGCGGTGTAAACCGGAGCGAGTCATGTAGACGAGATGGCAATAAGCTTCATCTCGCCAGTATAATCGGTCATTTAGACCAAACGGGTCAAAGGGTGAAAATATTACCCTTTGACAATATCGACTAACGGTTTTCCGAGTTGTATGATTACAGAAATAATTATCAAGTGGATATTTACATCGCTATTACTTAGCGGCTATTGAGACAAGGTATTGAATTGGGTCAATATAATGATCCGAGCCAGGTACGCATAATAGAATAACTCTTATTTAAACGTAAGGTTTAATGAGAGTTAAACGGAGTCTAAAATAGATATTTGGTTACTTTAATAGGTAAACCGAATGTTACAAACGATGGTCATTACATTTGAAAGGCCTAATAACTTTTCAAAACAAAGTCATAATTAAAAAGAGGGTTTATGGGTCAAACATGTTTACAAAAGTCCCTCATCGTTAATGAAGGGCAAATATGGACCAAAACGCCCTTATAAGTTAAACTGAGCAAACAACCCTTAAAGGTTGTTTGGAAACAAGTTTCTTGATTAGATAAATACTTAGGACAAGTATAGAAGTTGAAAGATGTAATATGTTAGTCAAATGGATCTATTTGAGTCCTTGCCGTAAAATAATGAGTTGAGGGGTAAAACTCGGTTTATATAGGTTATCATAGTAAACCCACCATAAATTCAGTAGTGGTGGTAGATTATATGATAAGGAATGTGGTAGTGTAATGCTAGAAGCAATCGAAAACAATTTTAAGCTTGGTAGTGCTTAAATACCCTTAACGGGTCAAAATAAGCACTTGAGAGTAAACGAGTTTTAATTACGTAAGAAACTCGTTACTTGAACCTAATATGATAGGAGATTTTGAAATTATGAATTACATAAGTTTAGGGGGGGCATACAAACCTGTTTTTGTTAAATTTATACATGAACGAGTCAAAACAGCAAAGCATGAAGAACATGCAGCAGCTACCGTAAGTTACGGTAGCTACAGTAAGTTACGGTAGCTACCGTAACTTACGGTAGCCACTAAAGTTGTTACGGTGGTTTCATACTACATTACGGCAGCCCCTGAATGCCCAGAGGCTACCGTAACTTACGGTGGCTACCGTAAGTTACGGTAGCGCCCAGTTATTTTTGTTGAGTTTTGTTTCGCGAATCCATTTGAACAAGTTTTAAGCCGCGTATGACTAAAATCATTTCATGTTTATGGAATGTAGGTTGCCTAGTAGTATCGGATGTCGACTGAGCCCGACGAAGAACCGAACACACGAGATCAAGCTTCCGCGAATAGTTTCGTCGTCACGTTTTAAACGGCAAACTAAATTACAAAATGTTGGATTGTTTTATTTAGTAAAATGTTTTAACAAACTCGAATTTTTAAGTGTATGTCTAATCTTAATACACTATTATAAGTCAAATCATTTGGATAATTGATCAAAATGGACTTAGGGCGTTACACAGTTGTTTAGGAAAAGTGTAACCACTACTGAGGCTGAAGCAACTGCAGAATTTCGGGAAGAAATTCCAAACCAACGGGGGGATGATGTGACACCCCAGGAAAACCAGGAAACCACGCAACTTAACTAGCTTCCTCAGTAACCTCGTGCTAAATTTTGGGACGAAATTTTCTTAACAGGAGGAGAATGTGACAACCCTCATAATTACATGTATCAGTACGATTAATTAATATTAAATTGTGCTTAATGACTGTGCTTAATTACAACTGATGATGTAACTGCTTTATGATTTCTGCATTCTTCAGCAAAATTCAGCTTTTTAACATACTAGTCTTGTGCAGAAAATTGACTAAATGGTCCTGTATGCTTTCCTAAGTGTTGAGAATTAAAAGTGTTATATGTTAATGAAAGTGTTATGTGCAATATCGTATGTTTGCTTCTGAATGGGAATAGATGGGAAGTATATATGGGCGTGAACCGTTAAAGTGAGTGCATGTTATGAGGTAAATGCGTGTAGGAACTTCGTGCTTATTTGAAGTCACTAATAAACTAAGTGGTAATCATACTAGGACGTGATTGACCAACACCGATTGTTAGCTATTTTATAGAGTTCAACCGAGCAACCCAAGGTAAGTTCACACTCTTTCTAAGGCATGGGATTCTAGGTGGTTGGGAATGGGTTAAAGAAATAAAACGGAACCTGCATATCCTCCTTGGGTAGGATATGTACCGCCATCCTCCATGGGTAGGATGCCAATATTAATCTTGCGTATTCTCCTTAGGTAGAATACGTACGTTCGTCCTCCTTGGGTAGGACAACAACCTTAACTTACTAGACAAAATTGTATCATTAAGTCCCTCATTTTATATCGACTTAATCGCCGAGGCCAATGGCGAGCGGGTCATTAGTTAATAGCGTTATTAGGTTTGACAAACCTCACACCGTGCCGGTAGGACGGGCGTGTACTAATGGATCATGGCAAACAGTCAATGATGATAGACATTGACTTAGGGCACAACTTACTTTCGTCAGCAGTCGATATGGTAACGGTCTAGTGGTTCACATGCGGAAGCCCCCACAGATTATGGATATGGTTTGGGGAAAAACAAAGATACTGGTTAACTCGTGGTTTACGAAACAACTTATGGTTTTCAAAACAAACTTTTAAAAACAAACAACCAACTGTGAACTCGCTCAACTTCGTTGTTGACTCGTTGTTACATGCCTTGCAGGTCGTTAGGTGCTTATGGAGCTTGCACAGGGAGGAGTGGTCATTGTGGGACATGAGTAGTGTGTGCCATGTTAAACTTGCTAAACTTATAACTTATGTTTTGGTTTTACATTTGATGTTTCCGCTGTTTAACTTGAAATTGATAACTTATGTTTTGAACACCAATTGTATTGTGTGGTTGGATTTTATCTATTTTAAATACATTTTTCAATATGATTGGTGGCTTGATCCTGGTCATGTCACGTCTCCATGCGGCGATACTCCGCTTGTGGATTTTGGGGGTGTGACAAAAGGCTAGAAAGTGATTCTCTCAGTTCTTACAACTGGAGGTGGTTTTCATTTTAGCGGTCCCATAAATATATATATATATATATATATATATATATGGAGGAGTTCATGCGAGAACCACCCTTATTGCGAGAACCGCGAGAACCAATGTGAACACAACCTAAAATAGCTAAAAAAAACCTAACCCCCAGCCCCCCCCCCTCCCAAAAAAAAACTAACCCTCCCCCCCAAGCTAAATGCTAAAAACTAAAACCCCTAAAAAACCTAAAAAAACCCTAACCCCCGCCCCCCCCCCCCCCCCAAAAAAAAAAAAAAACCTAAACCCCCCCCCCCCCCCCCCCACAAGCTAAAATGCTAAAAACTAAACCCCCAAAAAACCTAAAAAAAAATCTAAATTTTTTTTTTAATATTTTTTATGCTCAAATCGCTACTTTTAGTGGCAAAAAAAAAAAATTTTTTTGGCTTCGAAAAGTAGCGATTTTTATATAAAAAATATTAAAAAAAATTTGTGTGATTTTTAGCTATTTTTGGTTGTGTTCACATTGGTTCTCGCGGTTCTCGCAATAAAAGGTGGTTCTCGCATGATCTTCTCCATATATATATATATATATATATATCGATTCTTTTTTTTTTAAAATCTCGTGCCCCTCGAAATCACGGGCCTTGTGCTGAAGTCCTCCCCGCACACCATCATAGCCGGCCATTGATGCGTTAACCGTATGGAAACACGCATTTTGAAGTATTAGAATTGAACCCGAAGTAACCTATATAAGCATTGCGATTGAATCAAAACGTAAAGTAAATCAAATCTATATGTGACCCGACTCATACATAGAAAAGAAACTACAATTTGACTCCACACGTTCGAAACAAAATTTACGAAACATACACAAAATACGCACGAATACATATTATATTTGTCATGACTCATCTTCCAAATCGAAACATAGACCAACTCAAATTTATAGTACATAAAAATATGCACGTAAATTTTTTTTAATGAAAAAATATTATATTTGTCCTAAATCGTTTTTTAGAAAAAGTTTACGTCGAAATATAGAGCAAATCATATTTATACCGACACGTAAATAAAAATATGCACGTAAAAATAGTTTTTTAAGTAAAGGAAGTATAGGGGTAAACTCGAAACAAACTATAAGTAAAAAACTTAATAGGTTAAAAAGGTTCGTAAAACCGTACCAAGTAGCACCAATGCAACACAATTCCCGGCGACCCCAACATTGGAAAATTTCGTAAAAATAAAATAAATAAAAAGGAAAAAAATAACAGCGTACGAAAAGCAGAAGTAAAATCGTTGAACCACGCACGCCCATTGTTGTGTGTTAATATGAAAAAATTAGACCGAAACGTAAAACGTAGAAAAGAATAACTAAGTTGAACGGTGAAAATAAACGTGTTGTGACGAATCTGTCAAATGGAAAAAAAATACCAAAAAACGGTGAAGCCCACACACATGTTGCGACGTGTTAACTTTCAAAATTTAGAACGAAACATAAAAAGAATAATTTACGAAGGATGAAATTTATAAAGGGCCAAAGATGAAATTTATAAGGGGCCAAAGATGAAAATAAAAAGTGTCAAGGTTAAATTGCAAAAGAAGAAAAACATTGAGTCAAAAACGAAAAATCAACTTTTTTTTTTTTTTTTTGAAAATCTCCCAATGCATGGGACAAATCTATAAAGCAACATTTTGTTGCTAAGTTTATAATAGAGTGAATAATATTCAACTTAAATTTATTAGAAACTTGAAGTTATTAAAAATTTTGAATTATTAAAAGAGTAATTGATCAGTATATGATAAATCAAATATATGTGTTTTTTATGTTAATTTGATATGATATTTTAGGTAATGAGAATTTCAAGTTGTAAACATGTAAGATATTAAACGAGCATATTCGAAATTCAGAGAACCTGTTGACGTTGAATGTAATCATACTAGAGTATTAAAATCAGATTATTATTAGTTACGTACAATTCGTTGTATATAGGCAAAACCACGTAAAATGCAGTCTCCTTATGAGTTTTGGCCCCATAACATTAATAACAAACAAACAAAACATAGAGATATTTTAATTGTATGCAATAAAGTTAAAAACTAAAAAACTAAAATCCTAATTTACTCATCGTCATTAATGATGTAGTGGTGGAGTGGTTGGAGAAAAATTTGGTGTTCCTTTGTGACTCTGGTTCAACTCCCACTCTCCCCATTATTTTATGCGGCATCCAGGTGAAGGGCGAATAGTTCCCTGTGACCTAGGTTCGACACCCAATCTCCCCATTATTTTCTGTGGCATCCCGGTGAAAGGCGAATACGGGTGGTGCCGGTTCGTCTTGGATGGGAGGCGAGGTTTTACCGGTTATTCCACTGTCGTGCCTTCGGGCGGGTGGAGGTTGGGTTTCCGTGCGTCTGGGAGAGCCAAGGAGCTGGCGGCGGTCGAGTAGTCGACCTTGGTCACAGCGCCCAGTGTCACGGTAGTTGACACGTCATTTCTTGCCGTTCAAAAAAATAACACGTACAGAATATTTTTAGTTTATTATTTTTATTATAAACCTTCTGAAAAAATAAATTTAGTTAACTATACTATACCACGAAACAAGAATACCACAGGAGGGTAGTTGTAGCTCTGTGAAGATTTATATTTAAACAGTGGCGGATCTAGAAAATTCTTATAGCGGCATCGTTTAAAAAAAGGGATAACAAATAAAAAAAATGTCAACTTTTTTAAAAATATACACTACCATCGGAGCGTCAATGGGCAACGGGAGCTACCCCTTGTTACAAGATAGGTCCGCCCCTGTATAAAAGATAGGGGTTGTTGATGGAAATTATTAAAAGATTTAGTCGACTTCAACAACAGTTCCACACACTGAGCCGGCCTTCTATATATATGCTGCTCACTTTCCTATTATATGTAAAAGTTATGGTGTCAACAAAACTCCAAGCACACACTTTTACACACATGTAATATACACATATCTAGCAATATCTAAAGATCTAGTGGAGGGTGGGAGTCATGGCTTTGAAGATGGAAGGCATGGAGATTAATGGAGATGTGAAAGTGGAAGAATTCAAAGAGCCCAACTACAGAGGAGTCAAAGCCATGCCTTTTGTTATAGGTAACACACATCCGTGTTTGAAAACCATTTTAAGAACCGATCGACTGGTTCAACTAGATCGAACCAGTCGATTCGTCAAAGCTAACAGTTTAACTTGTGGTTCTATTTAGAAATCATTCATACGCAGTGCTAATTAACATACATGTGGACATATTAATGTAATTGTATTATTTAGTTTATATCGAATACAATAGGTGTACTTCATGCATTCGATATAAACTAAATCATTCATACGCAGTGCTAATTCACCGTGAAGGTTTTAAGGGTTCTAATGAATTGTCTGCCTTGTTTTAAGTTTAATTTTACCAAAGACGATTGAATGTTAATTTCTGGATATTTAACCTCTTTTATAAAAATGGTTAAAGATTGTTATTCATTGGGGTATTCTTAAAGGATCCAAGTTGAATAAAAAAATAAACTAAATAAGATTTGATTAATACAATTGTGAAAATAGTAGAAAGAAATATGGTTGGTGGTTATATAACAAATCTATGTCTTTTTAATTAAAAAAAATACAATTACTTGTACATTTTTACCGTTCTCTATGTATCCTTGAACACATACTGAATAATGAATGATTCATGGTTTTTGACTTTTTGTGCATATCTATTTAAAAAAGTCGAACACCACAAAAAACCCAAAAAATAAAGAATTTTTGTTTGTATTCTAATCAATTTCTATGTGTAGGAAATGAGACATTTGAGAAGCTGGGAACGATTGGAACGTCGACAAATCTAGTAGTCTACCTAACCACAATATTTAATATGAAGTCGATTACTGCTACTAATCTAATCAACGTGTTTCACGGTACATGCAACTTCGGTACCCTTGCCGGAGCATTTCTCTCCGACACTTATTTCGGCCGATATAAAGTTTTAGGAGCTGCTTCCATTTCATCTTTCTTGGTAACAATAATCTCAAGCCCATTGTCTTAATTACATCAATTTTTTAATTAATATATGTGTATATGAAAGATTTTTTCTAATTAAAATATTAGTATGATAAATAATTTTGTTACTTTTATTATTTTACCACAAAGGTTCATTTAGTTATCAAATGACATGACGAAAAGTCAAGGTCTACGCCATGTTAACGTAGGACTAGTTGATTTCTTGTGCCAATTGATAAAGAAAATATAAAACAATTTAACCTTAGTTTTATTTCAAAACATTTTAAAATTAATAACTATTAAAATTAATTATTTAAAAATAATTAAAAACATAAAATAACTAAAAAAGTTAAAAAAAATCAAAATTATTATTTTTTTAAATTCTTAAACTTAAAAGTAACAAAAATTTAATTTTAAAAATCCTTCAAAACTTATTTTTTAATAAAATAATTAGAAAAACTAATAGGTATTGAAACTTAAATTTTTAAAAATATTTATAGGTTAACTTTTAATAAAATACTTAAAAACTTGAAAAACCAATGTAAAGAAAAAAATGCCATATGACTCATGAATATGCCAATTTTGCGCAATGCAGGCGCAAGCTCATTAGAGTCCATATAGCTAGTTTGCCAATATAGAAATGATTAATTTTATGTATATCGTAATGTATTTACAATTTTCTAAATTATTTTAATACATAGTATGCTTGTAGTAACGTTAACAACAACACAAAAAAAATTACTTTTATATTTGATGTTTTTAATAATTAAAAAAATTAAAAATTGATTTCTTAAAAAAATTCTAAAACTTAAAAATAATCAAACTTCAATTATAAAAATACTTAAAAACTTACTTTTTTTAAAAATATTTATAAGTCATTTTTTTAAAATACTTAAGAAACTTAAAATACACATATAAGGACAAAAAAATGCCACATGGCGTACGAATACACCATTTTTACGCCATGTAGACGCAAGCTCACTGGGGTCTATACCTAGTCTAATTGAACAAAGTCAATAATTAATTTTACTTTTATTATAGTGGATTTTTAATGTTTTTCTTACCATTTTAACACAGGGTATGCTTGTGCTAACATTAACAGCAGCACTCAAAACACTTCATCCTCCTCAATGTGTAGACACATCTTGTGTTGGACCAACACCATGGCAAATGGCTTTCTTGCTATCCGGTTTCGTGCTCTTAATCATCGGAGCAAGTGGAATCCGACCATGTAACTTAGCTTTTGGCGCGGACCAATTCAACCCAAACACGGAATCTGGCCAACGGGGGATCGCTAGTTTCTTCAATTGGTACTACTTTACGTTCACGTTTGCCATGATGGTGTCATTGACCATCATTGTATACGTGCAAGCGAATATCAATTGGGCCATTGGCTTAGCAATCCCGACGTTCCTTATGTTCCTGTCGTGTGCCGTATTCTTTGTGGGTACGAGAATTTATGTGATAGTGCAGCCTGATGGCAGCCCTTTGACTAGCATTTTTCAAGTTCTGGTGGCCACTGTCAAGAAGAGGAAGCTGACAATTCCTGAGGAACCATCACTTTCCCTGTTCAATCATGTTTCTACCAAATCTATCAACGCCAAACTACCGTACAACAATCAACTCAAGTACCTAGCTAAACCATAAACCCTAAATAATCTTGTAAAAACATGTTATGCTTAATGCCATTTTACAATCTTATAACAGGTTTTTGAACAAAGCAGCAATCATAACAACAAAAGACAATATTAACCTGGATGGATCTTCGGGAGATCGATGGACGCTATGTAGCATACAACAAATAGAAGAAGTGAAATGTGTAGTTAAAACAATACCGATTTGGTTCGCTTGCATAATCTACAATGTTTCACTTACCAATATGCAAATCTACACTGTCTTTCAAGCCTTACAATCTGACCGCCGACTCAACCATGGCTCATTTAAGGTCCCGGCTGCATCCTACACTGTCTTCCAAATGCTAGCCCTTACCATATGGATCCCAGTTTATGACCGATTGATAGTTCCATGTCTGCGGAAAATAACAAACAAAAGGCAAGGGATTTCACTTCTCCAAAGGATTGGAGTTGGGATGGGAATCGCCATTTTCACGATGCTTGTTGCAGCTATAATTGAAACGAAAAGAAGAGACATGGCACATTCAAAGCCAACACTCGGCATTGAAAGGGGAAAAGGTGCAATTTCATCAATGTCGGGCTTTTGGCTTGTGTGTCAAATGGTGGTAGCCGGGCTCTCAGAAGGGTTTGCTATAATCGGGTTTGTTGAGTTTTTTTACAAGCAATTTCCTGAAAACATGAAGAGTTTTGCTGGTTCTTTCTTGTTTTGTGGGTTCGCGATGTCGAGTTATCTGAGCAGCTTCTTGATATCGATCGTTCATAGAACGACTCGTGAAGGTGAAGGTGGGTCAAGAAATTGGTTAGCCCAAGACCTAAACGATGCGAAGTTGGATTACTTTTATTATTTATGCGCAGGGTTGGAAGTGTTGAATTTTATATATTATTTGATAGTAGCAAAATGGTATAAATACAAAGGAAGTGAAGACTTAGCAGATGACGTCCCGTTAAAGGATATACCAGCTACCCACAAACATATCATTTGAAGAATTGGTATGATCTACAAGAATCAAGTCGGGTGCATGTCACTAAGATATAATAATGCCTTAATGTGGGTTCTGATGTGGCTTTAAAGATACCCATATACCTAGACTCTCACAGCATTGTAACATCGTAATTTCAAATACTGAATATGTCTTCTTCTTCATCATCATCATCATACTCACTAAATCCCAACAATAGCAAAATAAACCTCACCAATAGCAATTTAACGTAGGGTCTGGGGAGGGTAAGATATAGACAGCCTTATCTCTATCCCATAGGATAGAAATAAAGATGCTGCTTCCAGTGAGACACTCGGCTCGATAAATACTGAATATTTGATTAACTTAAATCAAATTATATAGTTGGCTAACTTAACACTGCAATGGAGTAAAGGGTTATCGTTTACTAATTCCATGCAGCAATAAACCATTTATATTTACCAATAAAAAAAAGAATATTGTCACTTGGTGCAAGTTTAAGAAAAAAAAAAAAGTAATATTTTATAACATTCACTCTAAGGCTTAAGGGTGTGGTTATGACCCTCATGACCATCATGGCCCGTCACATCAGTGCTATGTCACCCACCCCTCATCTATCATCCGAAACCACTACCATAATGGTGTGGTCATGACCCAAATCACTATCCCCTTATTTATTTTAAAATATTTTTGTCTAGAGGAAAAGGGAAAAGGAAACACTGGAAAAAGAGAAAGCTAGTCCGTGATAAACGTGGTTCAATCCACGCGAACCACGCACCATGCTCCAAAGGGGCGGTGTAGCATTCCATTGATGGTCAGTGGCGAAGCTTGACCCGAATGACTGGGGGGGGGGGGGGGCGAAAACGTAAATTTCTATAGAACCTGGGGGTCGAAAACGTATATACCCAAAAATTTCTATACGAAAACTACATATATAATACTACTGAGCGAAAAGTTCGGGGGTCGGGCGCCCCTCCCCGCTCCTATACTTCGCCACT
Organism: Helianthus tuberosus; assembly: GCA_030545235.1. Classification (NCBI taxonomy): domain Eukaryota; kingdom Viridiplantae; phylum Streptophyta; class Magnoliopsida; order Asterales; family Asteraceae; genus Helianthus; species Helianthus tuberosus. Next base: position 45,513 of record JARYGA010060419.1, on the reverse strand, counting down.
GTTGATGGTCATAGGTGACAATTGATGACCCAACATACGCCTCCCACACCTTTCATCCTAATAATATGTTCATCAAATCTACAACTAAAACTCACATTTTAGCATGTGAAATTCGTTACTTCGAGCACTTTTGTATGTTATCGATAGTACGGTGGAAGACCATATCTATTGCTAACTTGCTAAGCATAAGCGTATAAGACGTGGATTAACAAGATATAAAAGAAAGTTAGAATTAAAGAAATTTTAAAATGCATTTAGATATTAAAAACTAGTTCTGATACTAAGACCATGTGTAGTGGTTTAGCCAAATAATGCCCCTATCATGGGGCATTATTCGACATGTGGCAGTCCAGTCAGCATGGGGTTATTGCAAAAGTGGCGTAGTGGGAATAATGCCCCTTCCATTCATTAAAAAAAAAAAAACAAACTAGTTTCTCACTGGTGGGTCAAACCCAGTCAACCATTCCACAAACCATTTTAGGCGTTTTATATATAACGCTAAACCAATTTTTTTTCAAAAAAACTGCCCAAAAACGCCCTATGTAATTGGGGGGGGGGGGGGGGGGTGGGTTTGCAAATAATGCCCCAATAATGCCCCACTACGGGTGGTCTAAGGCGATTATTTTATTTGACTCGAGTTACGATCATTAATAATTATAGTGCGATTATTCCTAAGTTGAACCGTTTGTATTGTGTCCTGACGTCCACTCCATCTACTGAGTTTGGTTAAATGAAAACTTATATAGGGTTAGGATAAAATGAAAATTTATACGAGTTGTGAAAACTTAGAGAACGCAATCTTACGAAAGGTTTTTTTCAATAAACATTTTTACCAAAAATTATAAAAAAAGTCAACTTTTAAAAAAAAAATAAGTTTATTTTTTCATTTACGGCAGCCGTAAATACTATAAAAAGTGATGTCATGCTTATGTCATCAGCTTTTTACAGCTGTTGTAAGGGGCTGAAAAACACCACTTCGAATTTTTTTTTAATTTTTTACGGCAGTCTTTCTAAACATTTTAATTTAGAGGTGTGAAAAAAATAGGGGCAAAACTCGCACAGAAATGCCGAGTTCTCTAAATATATATAATTATATTTATTGTTTTTAAGATAAAAAATAGAATTTAAAAATAAAGGAATAAATGTGTAAATTGCCACAATCGTCAATGGAAATGACAGGGATACAACTAAAAAAAATTCTTATTTTGGGTGAAATAGGCAAAAGTTTCCAAATGTTAGGGACGATTTTGACATCTTACTCTGTTTGTTTTCTTCTTACAACGTTGAAAATATGATGTTTTATAATATTCAAATTTACCGTTGCGACATGCTTATATTTATCAATGTTTCATCGTGAGTTGTTTTTTTTTAAACACCAGAGTTTTGGATGTAAATTTATATCGAAACCAAGGAATCTAATAGTAATTTACAAGTCATCGAAATTGTTCCTTACAAATTTCAACACTTCCGAGGTCGCATGCAGGCTCACACTACTCAAATTTAAAATTAGTTGACTAATTATAACTAGTATTTCTGACCCGCGATTTGCAACGAGACTGTTAAACCAAATAAACAGTAGATGTAAAAACGTTAAACCACGCATACGCTTTGCAAAGTTTTAACTTACAAAACTAAACCAAAACGTAAAATACAGAAACGGATAATATAGACGACTTAGGACCCACGCATTGCGATTTGGCCGTTAAAATGCTAAAAAAATAACGTAAAAACGTTGAACCACACACTGGTTAACTGTCAAAATTTAGGCCAAAACGTAAAATAACAAATTTGTAAAAGATGAAAGATATAAATGAACAAAGTTAAAGTTGAAGTAGAAAAGTGTTGGGGTAAAAAAAATAAAAAAATGATTTTTACTTTATAATAATTGGGTCATTTTCTTTTCACCTTTTTACTTATATGGTGGAAATCTAGCTATCTTATCTTGATGCAAGCAACATGAGTGGTTGAGCATCAATAAGGAAGACTCCCGATTTCAAGATATCTCTTTCTGTGATGAAGGGATCACATTTTGGATATCTAGCTATTATGTATAAGACAAGGGGTATGGGGAGGCTAATCCCTATGATTATGGGTCGTCACGTAAGCGTCACATCACCATCCCATTGAGGATGGGCCTCCTTGCATTTTAGGGGGTGGAGGATGAGCCAACCTCACATAATTTTTTTTTGTTTAATTTATTTTATTTGATTAACTTTTATTGTTTAATTTTTATTGTTCAACTTTTTTATTTGTTTAAGTTTATAAAAACAATTCAAAATTAAATAAAAATAAGACATAAGAAGATAATAAAATCCATTACATAACATAAATAAAAATTACATAACCTAAAAAAAATTACACTACCTAAAATTTATAAAAAAAAGACTAGATTAAAAAATTTATAAAAATTACACTACTCGTCTTCGTCTTCATCTTCGTCACCGTCCCTGCCGTTTACGTTGTTCCATATATGTTCTACCAAATCCTGTTGAAGGTTTGCATGCGTGAAGTCGTTGGTTAGCGAGAACGAGTTTAAATCCTGTTGTGGCGGATCTACCGGGACAGTATTCCCGATAGATGCATTCTAATCATACTCACAAATCGCCCGACCTTCATCTTCAATAATCATGTTATGGAGCAAAATGCAAGCGTACATACAAAGGCGCAACCTCTTCGGTGTGAACGCATGTGCCGGTTGTTCAAGGATGGCCCATTTTTTTTGTAAAACACCAAAAGCACGTTCGATGTCTTTTCTTGCAGCTTCTTGACGCTTGGCGATTTTTTTCCTTTTTTCGTCCTCGGGATATGGAATATGTCGCAACCCCCGATCCCACATCCCCGGGAACTGGCTGCCGCGAGCCAGTTTCGGTGGTATCTTGTATTGTCTAATTTGGCAGCGGAAATTTTTCTTCAGGACCGTAGTTAGGAAATAATTGATCAGAGTAAGATACCATATTTTCATAACATTAAACAAATGGGTTAAACCCAAGTTTATAGTACATGCGTTTTCATAGGAATAAATCCTATTTATTTAATAAAAACATCTATTTTATTTTTAGGTAACTTTATTGCCACTTTTCCAAGCCTTCAGTGCTGTCCAGCTGGCTTCTATTTGGCTTTCACAATTTGTTACCTGAAACGCGTTTTAAAAACATTTGTCAGTGGGAAATACTGGTGAGTGAAACCCAGTTTAATCAAGTTTAATAAAAACAAATCCCAGTGTACAGTATTGAGGGCGATCCCGCAATTATATTTGTTTCCAAGACATCACAATTAACATCCATGGTACTATCGAACCCGACTTGTGGAAATGTTACTCCTTGACTAGGTGGTAACAAATTTTGTATACAAAACCCCAACATACTCATGATAATTGTACTCTTAAAAATACTCAATAACTGTTATTCGCATGGAAAAGTATTTAAGGTTTTGTAAAAACAAAAGGTTTACAAAAAGCGGATCAACTCACATTGTTGTCTTAGATTTTCCGTAAGGGTTTCCTG